>VNJW01010030.1:0-30222 GCA_008042615.1 Drosophila auraria
CGTATTTATTTCGTTTACAGATTGATGCAATAAAAAACCTAATTGTCAATGGCGGAATTTTAAAAAATCTGAAAAATGTTATGGCTAATGAGGTGGTTTTGGCTTATAATATAGATGGTGTTCAGGGGAAAGCGGCCTTAAAAAAGGAAATACATTTCTATGGTGTTTTGATTGGTAGGTATTTATACTCAGGTCTGTTAAATTTGATTAATAATCATTAAATTTTTCTTACTCCCAGATTCTATAAATGCAGTTGGAGGTATTGGGTCAGCTGAGGACCGGCTGCGAAAGGCCTTGCAGCTCCAAAAAAAGAGGCACTTTAAAAACTCCTGCGTTCACAAAAAAAATGAAGAAAATGTATTTATTTAAAAATAAAAAATAAGTTTATTAATAATGCATTTCAACAATTGTTATTATTTTTGAATTAATAATGGGTACTTACATTACCGACCATTTCATGGGGTCCCATGTAAGTACTTACATTACCGACCATTCCATGGGGTCCCATGTAAGTACTTACATTACCGACCATTCCATGGGGTCCCATGTAAGTACTTACATTACCGACCATTCCATGGGGTCCCATGTAAGTACTTACATTACCGACCATTTCATGGGGTCCCATGTAAGTACTTACATTACCGACCATTCCATGGGGTCCCATGTAAGTACTTACATTACCGACCATTCCATGGGGTCCCATGTAAGTACTTACATTACCGACCATTCCATGGGGTCCCATGTAAGTACTTACATTACTTCCCTTAATATGGGGCACTATTTCACTAGTTCCTGGGTATACGACACGGTGGCGATTGACCCTATTTGCGGACATTTCATACAAAAACGGAAATGAAAGATCGCATTGCTTGGGGCCGATGGGTAAGTAGGGGTGGTCTGCTGGTAAGCGCTTATTTCACCAGCTACGAACCAGCGCCCAGTACTGCAGGGATATATCTGCCATAGAAGCTATCGGTTCAACCGATTCGGTTGATTCATATGAATATGTAAAATTCTACATGTAAAATGTAAAATGTGTAGGTAAATGTTATAAAAATTGAGAAGCTTCGGTATTTTTCAATTTTAGCAAAATTGATCCATCGATCCAATTGCAGACTGCAAGGATATACAAACGTCGGCTTACCGAAGTTAGCTCCTTTCTTGTTCTTTTTTCGTTGCTTTATTTATTTCGGTTTAACGAGAGAGCAACAAAAACTAATCATAAAGTAAGGACAATATTTGGGGGTCGTCAAGAAAAAACACTGAATATTTGTTACGGATCTGCTTACGGAACAACAAATAAATTCGAAGAAACAACAGCTTTATAACCTTGATATGCTTAAATAGATTTACGGGAACTGAAAAACAAATTGTTTAGGTGTTGGCGTGTTCCCAAAAATCATTAAAAATAAAGAAACTAAAACAAGTATTCATAAATTTGACAATATTTAAGTACCAAAGGCTCATAGTAACTCTAAATATACCTATTTGTATGGTTCTTCACATCCACATGCATTATAAACTCCTAGTACTTTACTATGAGCAGAAAATACGCAATTATATAGCCGGAAATCTAACCTCCCCTTTCCGAGATCCCAATTTGTGTCGTGCCCCGACACAGTACTTGCCCATCCCAATTGCTGGGCAACTGTAAAATGAGCAAGTGTTTTGCATTTTTTCGCCAGCGCCGCCTCCACCGCCTCGTTGCCATTAGGGCCATGTAATTATTCTGATTACTTGGCTCAGACTCACAGACACAGCTACAGACACTGACACAGACAGGACACCGCCACCAATCACAGCAGGAGCACAACAACAAGTCCCACGCTGCGCCACTGACCCAGTGCCAAGTTACGTCGGTGCCACTCCGTCCGGATTCCGGACTCTTGTCCATCCGGCTCTTATCGGTTGTGGGCTGTCTTCTGGTCTCTGGTTGGGTTCGGGTTCGGGTTCGGTTTTGGTTCCGGGCATTTGGCCAGCGACGCCACACGGCCAAAGGAAATGCGCCGTAGCAAATAATTACGCTTCAATTGCTGCTCTCCCTTCAAGGACATTCGGTTCGGTCTGATTGTGTCTTGAGCGCCATAAAAAAATAAAATTAAATCAACTAAAACGACAGTTTGTGGCACTTAAAGAGCGTCCGAAGGAAAGCGCAAATACAAAATTGAAGTTACTTTCAAAAGGACCAAGGTAAGTCATTGTAACAAATGTTGAGGGTTTTGAAAGATAACATTTAAAGGAAATTGTAAAATTTAATAATAATATTTTTGGTTAATACTCGAACCTAATAGAAATTTAAGAAGGTGATGCCGTGAAGGGTTCTTCAGAGTGTTAACCCTCTGAAAATATTATTGCTTAGATGGTCTTTACTACTTACCGCTGACGTCAATTCTCAGAGCCTTAAATTTGTCACGTTACACACAGCAGCCAGCCTTTGGCTACACCCACACAGGCTTACCTACACCTACCGGGTACACCACTCACCCACACTCACTTACTCGCTTAATGACAATCAAAATTAGCCCACACCTTTGGCGCAGGGAGAAACAATAAACACTAATTAGGAAGCAATTCCGACGACAACATCGCGCAATTGAAAAGCGTCGGGCTTTCCACTCTCGTAACCTGATTTCCCGGCTCCAAAGGGCCTGTGTCCTTGCACAGAAATAAATATTAATATGAAATCTGGGAAAATATGGCTGAATAAAAATAAGAAAGGTGTTTAATTATGATCTTATCAAAGAATATAGATTTTAGCTTTATTGATTTGGCAATTTAATATTTATTAAGAAACTTTTATTACTATTTACTTGTTATCTTTAATATACATAAAACATTTATGTATTATCTTGAAAATAATGATATAAGAAACGTGTTAAATTATGATCTTATCAAATTATATAGGTTTTAGCTGTATTGATTTGGCAATTTATTATTTATTAATAAACTTTTATTATTATATACTTGTTTTCTTTAATATACATAAAACATTTTGTAACATTTTAAAAATAAGAAGATCCCAATTATAGCACGGTCACACTGGAGATGTGGTTTTTTTCTTTTTTTTGGTATCAAATTAAATGTTTTTTAACTCAAAGTTAACTTCATTAAGATCATAACAATATAAGAATACTAGCCCTAAAAGGAAAAAAATTATTTATTTTGTTTAGCTTGATCTTTTCTTAAAATTGTTTTCTGTGTAGACACACACACAGGCATTTGTCAATTAGTGTCTTACTCGCAGGGCTTTCCCTCGCTCTGGTCCAACTCCACAGACTGCGGCGCAGTTTCCCTCTACTTCCGGGAAAAAAGGAAGCTCTGCAAATGGTAACTTATGATGTATCTTCTTCGATTGCAGTCGGCACAAGTCGATATGCACAACCTGGCTCAATCAGGGACATTCCATTCCCATTTGCATATCCCAGCGCTTTCACTTTTCCACTTCAGTTGCATTCTTCCAACTTTTGACTCGAACACGTCAATCAATGTCGCAGCCATAGAACGTTTAGCATACAACTGAGCGCAGCGGGTTAAAAATGTCAACATTTCCGGGGAAAAGGCAAGGACACCAGGGGGGCAGGTGGCTGAAAGCGAAATAAATTCCATTAGCTTTCAGAGATCGACGTCATCGATGGCAGCAGCATCCCACGCCGGGGTAGAAAATAACAACAATTGGCGTAAACAAGTCAAAGTGCCAGTATTGAATTAGTTCGATGGTAAGGGGTTAATTTCGTACCCATTGAGTGGCGGGGAATGATCGATCCTTGGAAAGTGAAGTGAAATTGGAAACATTAATTAAGCTTCCTTAAACAAATTTCCCTAAAACGGTTTTTTTTATTAAAGGAAAGGGGTTTATGCAAGGGGTATATATCAAGTCCATCCCTTTGGAAACCATTGTCCTGGCGGTGCATTACCTTAGGTGGTCGTGGGCACTAATGAAAAATTGAATGCATCGTTTGCCAAGCGGGGACACATGATGGATGGCCCGGAGCTCATCCAAGGAGTCGGAGGCGAAGGCAGGAGCCACTTTGGCTGCTTTCTTTATTTTTTTTTCTTTCATTTGCATGCATATGTGAGAACGACAACCCGCAGGGTTCCAAACCCACACAGGCGCATTCAGTGACAGCTTGACAAAGGACATGCCGGCCAGAATGTGGGGGCTACAGTCTATGGAGAGAGATCCCTCCTGCCGCGGATGATGAAAAAGCTGCCGTGGCTGGCACTTAATAAGTCAACGTGGCTCTGCTCACTTATGATATATGACAGTTTACTTTTATCCCTTAGCTTTGGCCAAAGTAAATTGCAGGGAGTCGAAAAAAAAGAAAGGATATCGAAATGTATCACTTGGCATATTTATCTTAAACACTTGGAAAGAAGTTAAGGAAATTAAAGCCCTGGGGTGGAACAGGGACAGAAATCCGAACAAGTTCTAAATAAAATATATTGGATAAGACTTTTCATTTATATATATTTAAGATAAGTAAGCTTTTAAACCTTTGTGACAAATGCCCATCGATATTGCTGGTATTCTATACTTATTTTATTATTTATTAAAATTTTCATGAGTTTTAAATTAATATTTCAAGTTTCATTTTCGTATAGATATTCATATAAAGAAACGTGTTCTTTGGTTAAAAAAATTCAAGTAAAAGTGCACACATAAAAAGCAAATAAAGCTACAAGTATGATGATTAAGGTTTTATTTTCTTCGTTCTGCGAACTAATGAGCCAGCTCTCTCTCTTCATTCCCTAATGCCAGTCATCATCGGCATTGTTCTGGTAATTCATTGCCATGGCCACGCCCATTCGGCAAACGCCCCTCACGACTTTCCTCCACGTGACGGCGCTTGGCTTGCATAATTAGCTAATTGAGCGCTCAGCGTTAATGATATTCGCATGACAACCGCAGCAACAAGAAATCATGAGCAACAATGGGAATGGGAAAATGTAAAACGAGCTGCTCTTACGCACAAATTGAAAATTTGGCGAAAAGGGAAACGCCGACGATGACGCTTAAAAAGGCATTAGCTGAAAAATGGTTTTACCCAAAGGCTCAAGTCTCTAGGCCCCTCCAGGATCCCTCTCTATCACACACAAAGCTAATAAGCGTTATGCTGCATGCTCCTGTCCCACGCGGCGTATACGCAACATGCAGCGTAAATGTCTGCTACGTGATTTGAACACCAGAATGGAGCTACACGTGGCGTCCAAATGTCCCACTTCAATCCCCGTTTTCTTACAGAAAAAAAAAACAAAGGAAAAAGGGAAAATAGTTAATAGAGAAAATGTACACTTTCCTATTGTACTACATATTTCAAAAGAAGGAAAAGTAGGAAAGGAATATTATTTTTAGGATTTATAGAAGTTGTAGTTGCTTAAAATAAATATATTGCCAGTAATAATAATCGTAGTTTATTACCCACAAGTACTTAGTGAGTAATTATTTGTATGTTCAAACTTTAAAGCTATAAAAAAGTATTGAATTTATGACAATTTATATTTCGTACTTAAACTATTCTTGCTTTTTTTAAATTTAATCCAAAACATATTTATGAATTCGGAAAATATCGATTTAAGAAGATTAAAATACCATTTTGTCAAGTTGAAATATTATTTATTCGTTTCTCTCTGTGTCGCTGACATTTCGTCTCCATCCTCACCCCTCTCTGTTGTGTGTTTGCCTTGGTTTTCCCTTACTTTTCCCATTGTTGACGCGACGCTTTTTTGCCGCCACTCTGTTGACTTTCGAGTGCGTAGAATGGCCGTCGCGTCTTCAGATCCTTGGATCCTGCTCCATAACGGCTGGCAGGAGTTTGTCAGGCGGCGCTCAGCCTGCTCAGAGCTCAGAGCACGTTTTATTTTAATAGCGCTCTTGTGGCGCATTTCCACATCCATCCCCAGCCAACAATTGTTCGGGAAAATGTCTCCTACTTTCTCCTTTTGACCAAGTTGCACTCAACGATGGCTGCTTTTTTTTGTATTCGGTTCCCGAACAGGTGGTAGCTGTTGTAACGGTTGGGAACATGTGTCGAACATGGCAAGTTTTGGTTAAGTGCGGAAAAGCGGTTGGAAAAGTTTTGCGGAAAGTTGTATTGACAGAATGTTTTACTAAAGTTAATCGTGTTGTGTACACAGTCGTGAGCTGAATATAAGATTGATTTTGTGGCTTATAATAAAGCTCAATCAATGTGCAAATATGTTTTTTATTAACTTAATATATTTGTACTAATATTTCTTTAAATGAAGCCACCTTAATGAGGGTATTTTAATTGATTTAATTAAATTATTATTTAATGTAATGTAATGTAAATGCAAAAGCTCTCTTAATTGGTTCCCTTGTGTATGTAATGTATTTTAAAGTCATTTTGTAATAGCCTCTAATGCTTGTTCATTTTTAATTAAATAATTTAAGCTTTAATTACTTGAATATCTAGCTGTTAAATCACAAAAGCACTTTCTCCATGATTTCAGCTCCTTAATAAATCTAAAATTAAATTTCTCTCCATCTGACTTGATTATTTAACCACAAGATTCTTGGGCTTTGGCCTGTCGACTTCCAGTCAAGTGTTCAATGTCACACATTAAGTTCATTACATTAAACACTGATTTATGGTGACCACTGGCAGTGTATATCCTCTCACAAGACATCTTGGGACGTGTCCTGCGCCAGAATGTGGCTTAGTTGGTAAAACATGAAATATGTGAGGGGATGTGCCACTCGATTTGCATACTGGGATGCAAGAACAGAAACACAGCGAGTGGAATGGAAAGGAATGCAATTGTCAAGTGCCAGGAAATTCCTCTGTTACTCCCCCTTCCTCTTTGCATTAATCATAGATTGTGTACCGTACCTACTGTACATATAGTATATCCTGCACCTCATATTTCACGCATCAGCTGCAGCGTCACTGCAGGCATTGAACCCGCAAGGACACCCAGCACTCGCCGCCGCCACTCGCCACCAAGGATTTGAGGTTAAATGTCTGAAAGGAAACTCTCTCTTATTTTGGCTTTCACTTTTTGTATCAATTTCCCAATTTTTGGTTGTCCTTTGTACTTCTTATGAACCTTGTGATTTGGCGGGTCGATAAAAAATCACTTCAACCAATTAGTTGCTCTAATCTTTTGTTAGTTTCCTCTACCCTTAACTTGGTTCTCTCTGTCCCAGTGGAAGTAAGTTTCCATTTCCATTCTGCTTTTCTTTCTACTTTTTATATATCATTTTGGCTTTATTTGTTTGCCTTGAATGGGTGATAAAGGTTGAAGCGGGGCCATAAAAGCTTACACACCCACAAACACTGAGAGAGAAAATATATGGCTACGGTTAGACTATAATTTTTTCCCATTATTATTTGTATATCAAAAACAAAATATAAAATAAAATAAGTATTCTTTAACTATATTTATACAAAGCGACTTCTTATTATAACAAATTATCTATCTATTTATTTCGGCTTTTGATAAGGCATTAGTATCCTTTTTACCTTTTAAATATTTAAAAAAATATTATTTTTCTCTCTGTACATCTACCCAAACGCACACATGCTTCTAAATGAAATGACAGTGTGCTGCTGTCCGGGGGTGTATCACATTTCCTTGTTTCCGTGACTGAGTGTGTGGGTGCCAAGGTGCTGGCCATTATAATTAATCATTCTGGCGAGATACGACGCCGGGAGCAGCAGCCTGCGGAATTTCCCTCATTTTGATGCATAATTTAACTTTATTACAAAAATGTGTTGCACACTTTATAGGTGACAATCTACATGACGTGATCATTTGTCTTTTTGAGGGAAGGATTGTGGAATGTTATCTCAAAAGCTGTTTGTGATTTCAGCCGGAAGCCCCAAAGCTGAATTAAGCATAAACTTAAAAAAAGTTAATTAAACAATCTGAAGTTTTGGGTTTAATTTCAGATTTAACAAAGAAATCTCTTCATTAGATGCTTAGAAGTATGCAACAAAATATATTTCTAAATAGCTCTTAAAGTGATTTTACAACTTTACAGATTTTTCTGTGAAGAAAGTGTTCCTTAAGATTTAATTGAAGTCTCCGCCGATTTCCCCAGTAATAAGAAATCCCTTAAAGACCTGCCCAAAACTATGCCACCATTGTCGCCTTGCAACTTTTCACAGCATACTTTCAGGCACCTTTCTGATGATTTCAAATTAAGTGGAAAGTTTTTTTCCTGGAAGAAAAACTCGTTTGCAGCCAATCAAAGTGCAATTAGGCAAGTGACACATGCGGAAGAATTAGCTAGAAAAGCGAAGAGAATGTACCAGGGGAGAGAGCAGAAAAGCAGGAACAGATTTTCCTGGATAGCCTGAGGAAAGAGAAAAGGCTGAGAGTGTAGCCTACTTAGGCCGAAACACATTCGGTGTCTTTTATTTGTCATTAGACAACTTTTTGGCATTATCCTTTTGGCCGGGTTTTGTGGGAAAAGTTTTTCAATGCTGCACTCTCGTCCTGTCACCCACACAAAATGAGATTTGTAATTAGCCGCCGCGACTGGCTTTCATAAAATGTGCTGCTGTATTTTTAATGCTAATTGCTTTTTAATGCGACGCTCGAAAGTTTTCCCCAACAATTAGGCCCCGAGAAGCTCAAAGAGAGGAGACCGCTGCGGCGAAAAAAAAGATGATTTCACGCACGAGAACGCATCGGCGAAACTTTCCCCCAAGCACTCTCGCATGGAATCCTTTGAGATTACTTGTAAATTATGCCCGTAATCCTTTTAGCCCGTCACTTTTATTGTGGATAATTTTGTGTTAAAATCAAAATGGCCCACACGCGCCGCAGGATATATGCATATAAATATAAATGTAAAAAGAAAGCGTAAGAGAATGGAAAATCGACAAGGAAAATGCCGGAGACAATTGCTTTTGCATAACGAGAAAACCCGTAGCCTTACAAATGTCTCATGTGAGAATACCAAGTCCTAGGACGAACGTTCACCTCCATTGATATCCTTGACATCGGGCCGTAAGCCAAATAAGGCATTCCTATACTCTGTCCCGAATGTGTGTAGTTTGCTTTTGCTTTCGATCTCGGAAAACTGTGCACCTCGGGCCATAAGGGGAGGGACCTGTGTGTGCAGGAGCTGTATTTCCTGGCCAAGCAAACATGTAGGTAAGTTTGCTTTACTTTTTAAAGTTTGCTTTCTTATCTCTCTGGCAGGTTTTTCAATAAATCTTGGCACTTAGTTTCAGCCGGTTGCTAAAAACAAACTTACGGAAAATGTATATTAAATTGGATTTTGATCTTTTTTTGTGTGGCTTAAATGGGAAGTGAATATTCATCAATTAGTTGGAAAGATAATAATATTTACTTGTGTATTATCTATTGATTGTTGCGATGACATTTTTGTATTAATTTCATAATCTATTGATAAGATATTCGCTTGGTAATCATATTTTTAGATAAACAAAAGGTTAACCATAGATAAATTCGTTTGAAAGAATTGTAATATATTAAAAATGCTAAGATTAATTTTTTGGTAAGCTTAAAAAAATTATTACAAGTTTTTAGCCGATCTTAAAGGTATTTTTATCTTCTAAAATTTCATATTATTTGAATATATTTTTGTAAAAAAACTCTCTTTTTTTCTTCATTAAATTTTGTTAAAGTAACTTTTTAGTTAGTATTGAGAGCTTCCCTGAACCTTTTCGCAACTGATTCTCAATTAAATCCCCAAATTTATGTGTCCTTATTTTAAACCCCTTAAAATTATAGTTTTCGGAGTTTCCCTGCGAACTTAAATTGCCAAAAGCTTATTAATAGTAAGCCCAAATTTATATCCTTAAATTTATATCCCCCAATTTATGAGTTCATATTTTATACCCTTTTGGAAAAGGCTAGATTTTCCCTTGTGAATTTGCAAGCCACACTTGGCCAGGTCCTTCGAATCAAGCTCAGCAGGATTTGCCAGGAGCAGTTTTCAATTTCATTGAATGCCTGACAAAGGATATCCCCCTCCACATCGTCACTCAACGAAATGAAATTGTTGTGCCTTTTACCCCGAAAATGTACAATACTTATCCCCGATATTCTTGGTTTGTGCCGGCGCGTGTGTGAATTTATTTATTTGAATTCATTTTGTGGTCGTCCTTCGCCTCTCCGCCTTCCTAGTGAGAGTTGTTTTAACACAATTTTGTCGACAACTTTGCATTACAAATTTCCTTTGGCTCGAAATGACGTGCGAAATGTGTTCTTCTCAGCTTCTCAAGTGCTAAAAATTAACGTGACTTTTGGACCATTTTCACTCCAATTCCTTCTTCTCATCTTTTGTTTTTGGCCGTGGCTTAAATGTTGCCAGTTCTTTTTTGTTGGTTATTTGCATAGAAAATCCATTTTGGGGACTGGGAAAAATGAATTGCGTTATATTTTCACATTCACGAGCCGGGGCGTGAGACTTTAAAGGAGGCGTGGTCGAGGCGTGATGAAATGTGAGGTTGGATTTATGGGGTTTACAAAAAGGAGAAGCTTATAATGAACTGAAGAACTTAATACTGCTTAGAAGGACGAGGAATAAATATTCTGTTGATGATTCCGCATGGGAATGGGGAATTACTTTTTGGCTTATGAGCTGGAGATCTGATAAATGTTATTTTCTTTTTTATGTTTCATAAGATACAAGTCACCAACGTTTATAAAGAAGAGAGATTATGGCAGGTATTTTGCATATCTCATCATAAAAACATAAAATTTAATCTTCGAGCAATTATAATTCTTAATTTTTAAGGATTTATTAGAGGAAAATCGACAAGTTTTCATTATTTTAGTTAATTATATTTTTAGGACTTAACTTAGCTTTTAATATAAATCACAATTAAATTAGTTTGAGTATTAAATTTTGTATATATTTATTTTTTATCTTGTCACATAATTATTTTAAGCACTAAATAATTTATTTCCTGCATCAGATTAAAATGTATAAGCTTGCCAGCCAATTCAAATCCCAAATAAACCTTTTCTTTTGTTAATTTTCGTTTTATATATGTATTTGTGAACTTGCAATATATATTTTCGTTGCATATTATTATTTATCTCAGCACAACACATATGCTTTGCATTGCATATTTTTCAGCGCTTTTTTTTGTGGTTCCCCTTTCTCTTCTTCCAGAAATGGCTCTGATTTATGCGCATAGTCATGACTTTTTTCTTTATCGACGTTGCATTTACATAATAATGTTTACCTATTTTTCCCGGTGCCTGCCGGGGACGGGTGTAATTTATTGATAAGCGCCAGGCAAGCTCGTGTCTCCACTTCAGCCTCCTTTTTTCTTTTCCACCCAAAAAAAAAACCCCATTGGCTTATTCAATATGTTTGCGATTAAGTTGCTTGCACATGCGAAAAAAAGAGAGAGAGTAGGAAAAACAACCTATAACCGACATTTTCATGGGCCAATGATGCCGGAATAATGTGATCCCCGTCCTACGCTCACCTGTTCAGTCACCTTACCCCCAAAGTGATAACCCAAGCGATGATGATGCTGTGCGCAGGATGATAATGAAGATGATTTGTTGCCTTACCGCAAATTTATGGGCTTGGCGGGCTGAGACTCATAAACATCCTAGGGAGCCGTTTGCCAGCGGCATCAATAAATTAACCTGAGCCCGAACCTTTTCGTCGTTTTTTTTCGGCTCCTCCTTTGCGCTTTTGTTGTTCCGGGAAAGCCGGGAAAGCCGGGTAAGTGATTTTCCATGTCAGTTCGGGTTCAGTTCAGGCTTGGGTCGAGGTCCTCGAGGTGTTGGTTAATTGGCTAGACAGCGGATTAGGTTTCGCCAGGTGTTACAAGTTGTGGCCCCAACTTCGGACTAAGGAAATTTGGGTGTTCCAGGAATTTAGGTTATTTCGGGCTTATTCTGTATAATTTGGGTTGGCTTTTTAATAAAGGATGGGATTAATTAAAAGCGCTTTTTTTTAATGGGGATAAAAGTTAATTGAAGCACTTGTGGTTCCCTAGATGTAACATTCGTAGGCTTGCTAGGTATTATTAAAATTAATTTTGTTTATTTTTAATTGTTGAATTACTAATAATTATTAAGTAGAAAGCACCGAATTTATAATTTTATTAATGAAAAAACATTGTTGGGTTAAATAAATTCCAAAGATTTTATTTTAAAAAATTGGTTAGGAAATATTAAAATAATTTTAATAAATTTTTAATCTTTTACTCCCTTTTCTATTTCCTAGGCCCAGACTTAATAAAAAAGTATATTTTATTTTAATTTTTAATAAAAAATACTGGTTTAACAAAACTTATAAGGATTTAATTTAAAGTAATTTCAAAGAACACAATTTTATGCAGAATTAACTTCATTATTAATTTAAAGTTAGGTCTTTTCAATGGTTAAAGAATTAACTTATTGCCTATCCTTAACTCAAACTTACTTAGCATTCAATCTAGCTAATCGATAGCTTCCCCTTCCCCATGGCGGGCAGCTTAATTCAATTTATACATGAAAAAAAAAGAAAAAGTTTTCCCTTAGCCTGACCACTTTTCACGGACTTTCCCACCCCGCATCTGCCTGGCAAGTCCTGGCCAATTTTCCAGTGGCTACTTAAAACCACAAAAGAACAAGTCGCCGGGAGGATAAATTGAGTGGAAGTTTCGATTGCCAATGCGGAATCGAATAAATCGAATGCAACAGGGAAATGTGCGGGGTCACGAATTGAACTTTTTACTTGAAAAATGTTGCCCCAATGGGAAGACAATTTATGAACATCTCCCTTAACTTCCACTTCTGCTTTCCTCTTTTTTTGGCAATTTGTTTATTGCGTTGCCCTGGAGGCAGCCCCGTCGGATGGCTGATCAATTAATTCAATGGCCATCGCTTTGTGGCAAAAAGTGGAGGGGAAAACATCGGTTTTATTGGTCAAGGCTTTCCAAGTTGAGTTATTGAAGGCCTTTGCCTGTCATTTGCATGTCCCCGGCGCCGGTGAATTGTGCTCGCTTATGGAATTAAATGGATCCTTTTGCCTCCTCGAATTCATAAATCGAGTACTCGACGGCTTAATTGAACTGTATTTATTGAATTGGAAATGTTTTCGCATGCTATTTTTTCTTAGAGAATTATTGGTTGATTGCTTTTTGGCTCCAGTCAGGCGGCTGTGAAAGAATTACTTAAAATAATTTAGTTTGTAATAAAAAAAACACTAGTTTTGCCGATATCTTTGCAAAATTCCAACATTAGTGGTAATTATTTCTCTCTTTATGAGGAAAAATAATAATGATCAGAAATTCTAGATTTTTATGAGCATTTGAAATCTGTCCCCAGAGTCATTATTACTTGACAGCCACTCAGAGGTCCTTTGACTCCTCCTCCCTGAAAGGAAAACTTAAGGTTTTCATGAGGTTTTCAGGAGGGGGAAAACTTTTTGCCGATGACTCATTTGATTTGATTTGCCAATTTAACGGTCAGTGAACTCTGGCAAAGTTTTATATTTTGATGGCGTTCATTGTTCTTCATATACTTGTGTCCTTATCGATTTGTTAATCACAGAATTATGCAATTTTTCTCGATGCAAATCTCTGGTTTCTCTTTGGGTCTCCTCCAGCGCTGTGATTTATGCTTCTCTGACTTTTCAGGCTCGGCTATCGAATGTCCTGTCATTTGTCGCCGTCTGTTGTTGTCCTGGGTTACAGCCAATGTCCTCGGCTGGCCATAAAAGTTTTTCCATGTTCACTGTTGTCAGGCAGCCAAAAAAAAAAGCTGGCCAAGAGACAGGAAAACGGAGAGCAAGGACGGAAGATGAAATGGCTATAATATTATAACTTTTAATGAGAATTTATGATTTCTTTTTTATCTTGTGAGCGTTGTGATGAATTATTGATACACTTAACTGGCTTGCAGTTAAAAAAAATCAAAAAAACTAAGAAGACAAGGACATCTTATTAAAAATGATATTCTTTTTATTGATTAAGTGCAGTTTAAAATAGCCTTTTACACATCACATTGATTGATATTGAATATAAAATAAGTACTAAACGCTGAAACCCCCTTAGCTAACAACCAAAGCTCTGCAAAAACTGTTTCACTTAATCCAATTTAAAACCAATCACCGAAGGACAACAGTAGCGTCATAAAATAAACAATGGACAGTAACGCAGTTAAAAATACTCAATAAAAAACTATGGCAAAAATCGAGTACACTTTCCCCTATTTACTTTATGGATTGAAAGGCTTTTCCCCTGGGCCACAATAAGATTAACAGAACCCTTTCAGTGCAATTTCCTTTTGATACAATTTCCATTTATGAAATCCATTTAGTGGCTAGCAGCTACCAGCTTGCGGCGGCAATGTTATCTCCCCCATACATAAATCCCTATATACGCAGTGAAAATTGAATTAAAAGTGCGGGCCAAGTTGGCTGAAATTGAATTAGCCAGCCAGCCCCGACGCTAATTGACCAGGCTAATTTGTAGCATAACAAATAACCGCATTGGGTTGGTCCAAACATGGTTCAAATAAAGTTGGTTAATAGCGCATTAAGCCCGTACGAGATGGGGCGGCTACAGCACGGATATATGTATATATCTCTAGCCGCCTGGCCATTCCCTTTTATGGCCATATTGAGAGAGAGAGTTGCTCATATAAAAATCTCATAGCAAGGCAAACACTGAAGGTCCTGGAGGTCCTGTGTGGGTGAGCAATTTTCTGGCTGCGTGCTGTGTGTGTGAGCTATCCTGCGGAGGTATCCATGCAGAAATGGGAGATGCTTGATATTGACTCCGGCCATGATAGGGCAACAATTTCATATTCATTATTTGTAGATTGAAAATTCCTGTTCTAGGAATTTAACGAGTGCGTAGAGGGTTTCTCCTAATATACACTCATATTTGCAGAACTAAAGCGAGAAGTATAATAAAGAGTTTAAGCATTAGTAAATTAAAAAAATAATAATATTTCACACAAGTAAAATCCATATATATTATTATTTGGTATTTAAGGTATTTTCTGTCAAAGAACGGACGCCGATCGAGCCCGGCTTAGAAAACGAAGAATAATTAAATTAAAATTTCTTAAAAAGTGTGTTTCTTATAGAAATAATGTGAAGTCGGGAGCCAGAACTAAAGGATATTATATTTTAAAATATTCTTTATGATTCTTTCAGATCTAGCTAGATTATATTTCTAATTTTCCTATTTGCATTACCTCCTTCTATCGTTTCCCCTCAATCCAAATAAGAAAATTCAAATCTATCAACTTGCCACGGCCCACATCTTATGGCAATCAAGTCGTACCCAGGACAAGGCTTTAATTAAGCTCTAGTTGAGTGGCTACTAATGCCACTTAATAACACTGCGCCGGACATTCCCTCATCAAGGCTGGCCCAGAATTTCCCATAGTCTACTTATGCGGGCAGACGAGGAAAATAGCGAGGAAAGCGCACGTCCCGCAACTGAACATAATTTAATTGTCGGCGCCTCGGTAATCGAAATCAAACAGCTTTCAAAGGAAACAACGACCGGAGAAAACGCCTTGCAATTAGCACTTGCCAACTCACTAATGAAGTTCTATGTGGCATCTGCTGATGGCCAGGATTTGCCGAGACGCTTAATTAGCCAAGGCCAAGGGAAAAGTGGGTTTAATTGAAATTATTGCCCCATGTGTGTGTGAGTATCTGCTGAAAGCTGAATCAGTATGGCCAAAACCACGCCTATTCCGCACGCACATGTGGTCAAAGGCTCTTTATTGAATTTTCCTCCCAAAACGGGAAAAAGGGAAATTGCAGCTGTTGACCGAGGCACCGAGTGCGTGTGTGTTTGGTTTCCCCGGAGTGTTGATAAAGTTTTTTCGTTTTGGTCAAAGGAAAAATAAAATATAACAGAAGCAGCTTAAAGTGCTTTTGTTTTGGCTACAGCTCTTTGCTGCTGAGTGCTTGCTCGGCAGCCAAGTCAAGTGAGAAAGGAAAATATATAGGAGGAAGTGGAAGTGAGTTCTGTACTAACTACTTTAGATGCTAATCACCAAAGAGTCTTTCCGTTTGTTAAAGTTCTAATATATTAAGAAAAGGAAGGTTAAATGTTGTTTATCTATTTATAATAAAATCCAAGGGATACTAAACCAAGTTTTATTTGATGCTATCCAAAATTAATGCCACCGAAAGATGATTTCTAATCGCTTTTCGCTTCTTTTTAATTTATGTTAATTGCGGGCCCATTAAAAAATGTGCCTTTCCACATTTTTCAGCGTTTGTAATATGCATATTAATTAGTTGTTTGACAAAGTTTCTTGACGCAATTCGGCCTTGCCGAGCCTGTCGTTTGATGTCAGCAGAATGGGCATCAGGATGGGAATGAGGATTCTCATTGAGATGGAGGCAATCGAAGAGCCCAGGGAGTGTCTGCAACAAGTTGCGGCATCCGTTGGAGCGAATGCGGTTCAATGGCCCCTCAATAGGTCCTTGGCTTGATTTTTTGTCCTTTGTGGCTGCGAAGGCGAGAGTAGAGCCAAGTTATTCTCAAGTGCCTCGTTGGAGGTGCAAAATATAATTGGCCATTTAGCATTTTACAGGCACGAGATCAAAAAAATGTTGAAATTGAATCTCTCTCGGCAATAAACATTCGGGGAGAGCATTTAAGAATGTACTTAACTTTAAGCACAGCATTTATTTTAGCTGCCGTGTTATTGTGTGCCTGTTTTGTTGCTCTTTAATGGCCATTATCTGGGCTCTCGACTCGAGTCGACTTTCCTGCTTTAAGCATGCTCATCACGGCGGCCACAGGTGGAAATCCTGGCCTGGAGTCCCGAGGCTTATTCGGTCATTTGCCCGGGGTCACTTTTTGGCTTTATGGTCACGTAGCGAGAGCCAGAGCCACGTTTGGTACTGAAAGTTGAATGACTCCTCTCCGCAGGACGAGTGCATGGGATTTGCATAAATGCCAACATAAAAGGGAGAATATCCCTGGCCGTAAAACCGGGGCCTTGTGCAGTGATGAAATTTTCGCAAATAAATCAAATTTGTAAACATGAAATTCGAGGAATGTGGTTTTGTATTCAACATGTGCTCATATTATTGTCACAATGTGTATTTTGTTGCCGAAAATTGGCTGCCATTCTTATCAGTTATGCATTATGATTATGTGCCAAAATATTTATAGTTTGGCAAGTTTATTATTGATGGTCATTCTGACTTTAATGCCTTTAAATGTAAATATTTAATCCTTATTGTTTGCAAGCAATTGAAGTGCGGTAAAGTATTAGGAATAACCCGCATTCTATTAATTAAATAATATTTCAAGCAATCCTACCGAGTTTTCAAAGATAAATATATATTTTCGCATTCCGTGCCATTCCTTACTTCAGTAAAGGTTTACATAAATTAAATATAAAACGAGAAAGAAAGCTAACTTCGGTAAACCGAAGTTTGTATACCCTTGCAGTCTGCAATTGGATCATTGAAAATCGATCCATTTTGGTAATGTAAAAAAAAAATGTCAAATTATGTAAATTTTGTAAATTTTACATTTTACATGTAGAATTTTACATTTTCATATAAATCGACCGATCCCTTCTATGGCAGCTATATAATATAGTTGTCCGATCTTAATGAAATTAAAACCGTAATTCTAGAACTATAAAAAACGACTATATCTCGAAGTTTATAGAAATTCGTTGAAAAACAGAGAAGATAAAATTTTTTTTACATAAATTTCGCCATCATTCCTATGGCAGCTATAGGATATAGTGGTCCGATTTCGGCCGTTCCGACATATATACTGCGTGCTAAAGAAATAAGACTATGCTGAAAATTTCAGCCCGATAGCTCAAAAACTGAGAGACTAGTTCGCGTAGAAACCGACAGACAGACAGACAGACAGACAGACGGACAGACAGACAGACGGACATGNGACAGACAGACAGACAGACGGACAGACAGACAGACGGACATGGCTAGATCGACTCGGCTGGTGATGCTGATCAAAAATATATATACTTTATGGGGTCGGAGATGCCTCCTTCACTGCGTTGCAAATATCATGGCAAAATTATAATACCCTCTGCAAGGGTATAAAAATGTATTTAAAATTATTTAAGTAAAATATTTCAAATAAATATTTTATTAGGAAAAACCCACATTCTACTTCTTGAATATTAATTAAATAATATTTCAAGCAATCCTAGCACATTTTTAAAGATAAATATATATTTTCGCATTCCCTGCCATTCCTTACGTCAAAGCTTCCGTTGATTTACCAGATGGTTGCTGTCTCGACTAAATAACGTAAGCCGACGAGAGCTTGCGCTGAGTAAGAGCGCCAAACAGTGACGTGAACCACTGCGTATGAGTGATGTTAGCGGTGCGTATGAGTAATGCAAATAAAACGGGAATTAGCGTTGCCTCAAAGGAAGTCTCACAGTAAATCAAATAAAAAATGATAAACTAACTAAACAAGTTTTTGGCATGAGTCAGCAGAGGCTGTGCATTTCGGGAATTTCCTGAAACGCGAATTAGCATTCCGATAGAGCATAATTCCCCCCAGAGCTTGACAAGTATTAACGCTACCACATTTGTCGGAGAGTTATTTTAATGACTTTAGCTTGTTCAGTTGTCGTTGCATTCGTGCTTTTTGCGTCTCAAGCGATTTCCGTCATTTATGGCTCAATTAAATGTTTGCCTCGACTTATTCTTTGCTTTAGAAATTTGCAAGTGCGCATTGCAGTTCAATGCCGGTCGCCTTTCGGTCACTGTTCGATGATCCCTTAAGACTGAATGCGCTGAAAGGTTGCCCGAAAGGCCAAAAGGGAGTCGGGACTTGGGCAAACTAATGACCAGTTCATGTGAAGTCGCTGCTATTTTTTTCCCTGCCTTGAGCTGGTGCACTGCCTACAGTGCTATTCGGTAACGTAATTCGTATTGACAATAAATAGAGCTAACTTCTGTTGAGCTTAGCCTTTATACAGTTAATCCTAAGGGTTATAAAATAAATTATTTATTATATTATATTCTTTTTTAAATATGTCAAAATATAAAGCGATAATATTTTTCTATGTTAATAAGAAAAAAATAAATAATTCTAATTATTACTTTAATTTCCCAGGCTATGACGAATTTTACTATAGATTTTCTTTATATTCTTTCCGCAAGTCTTTTAGTTTCTGAACATATATCTAATTTTCCGATATCCGATATTACGAACTTCTTTGAGTTTTATTAAATACTTTTTAAAGCAAATGTCTGACAGGTTTAAGCCGCGTTGTACTTGCAGTCGTGCCTCTGTTTGATTTCTTACTCCGCCTGCCATGTCGCGCGTTGAGCATTCGATTAACACCTCATCTCGTCGCATCTCGCTTATTTACCGGCTGCAGCTTCCTCCCTTCATCTTCACTGAATTATTCCCAGTTGTTGTGGAAGTTTTGCATTACAAAAGCTTTGTTTTTGTCACCGCTTGTTTCTCAATCTCGATTATCTTGGCTTTAATTTGTGGCTTCCTGAGGCTGTATGTGTGCTTGCTGTTTTTTTTTTATTGAGGCAATTGTTGGCCATTGTTGATACAACACTTAGATAGCACTCGCCATTACAATGCACTTTTGCACACTTTTGTTTGGCTGAAAATGCGAAACGTGACCGTTATTGACAGCGCGAGCGATGGCAAGATTTTCTATTTTCTATTCGCCGTTGTGTTGCGGTTGTTTGTCAACAAATGAAAATGCAAATAGATAGGTTTTTTTGTAAAGTGATAAAAAAAGAGGAAACACGTAACGATCTAGATCTGCGTCTCGAGCTCGAGCGGTTCCCTCAATTCATAAAAATTTCAGTGAGGTTTTCATTCACTGTTTAGAGAAGGGTTTATTTGTTTTAGCGAATAATATATTTTTAAATTTTATTTTACATTTAATTCTTTACATTTTTTCGGAAATGTATATATCATAAAATCCTCATAATATTTAATTTTCATAGTTTTCCAGCTTCCTACATAATCTCCAGCGATTTCCCTAACACACGATAATTCCTCACAGCTTTTCATGTACTATATTTTTTGGCAGGCAGAACAAAGGATGGAAAGTTCCAGCTAAAATTGTTCAATTGGGCCACCTTTGTAGCCCCCGGAGGGGCAATCAAGCGAACGAGTTTTTCTGATTTTTCCCTCTCTTTTCAGTGGAAATTTGCACAATTCTTTTGCATTTCCGACAATTGGCGCACGTTGCCATTCAGACTGTGTGTTTTATTTTTAATGATCCGCAAAGCGAAGCTGATGATGTTGATGTTTATAATGATGTAGCGAGCCAGCTATTATTGACGCAACTTGTGCTATATTCATCCAGATGTGTTTGGCCAGTTAAAGGAGGGAGAAGAGCTACTGATGTGTAACAGGATATTTACTTTCTACAAATGAAAAGTACTATACGTGAGATACTTCAAAAATGACATTAATTTGATGTAAGACAGATTAAGAAACCATTTTTCTGGCATTTTTAGGCCACTGAAATCTATATCTAAATAAGTATTTCCCCATCTAAAAGGGTATAAACATTTGTCCTACTTAAAACCTCAAAGCAATTCAGCTCCTGGCCTGCATGGAAATATGCAATTCCAATGCCACCAAGGTGGCAAGGTAACTAGCTAAATTATGCCGATGATGACGACGAAATTGCAGAGGAATTGATTTGCAAAAATCACATTTATAAACTGTATCTGGCAAGTGCTGACATGCTGCAACCACGTACTTACCAAAGATGTATCTTTCGCCGCAGAGTTCTCACAGTAATTTTCCGGTGTTTGATAAATTGCCTTCTTTGCCAAGTCGAGCACGAGCTCGTTGCCTGATTTACTTGATATTTCTGTCATTCTATTGTTCTGTTTTTATTTTTTTCCACTTAGGGTTCTGAGCTTCTGAGTTCTGGGACTTTCGCCGCTCGTGTCTGGCTTTCTGTCTGGCGGGGTGGCAATGTCAGAGTCTCCGAGTCCCAACAATATCGCCATATCAGCTTTGGCCACATGTGTTCTGTCTGCTATTTTGTTTTTCGTTTCATTTCAGTTTTTTTGGGTATTATATAGACCACGGTGAGCACACAGGTACACGGGTGTTTGTCCATCAGAGCTGACAGATTGTCGTTTTTTCGAATTGAGTTTTGTGTCAATAAACCGGGTATATAAGAGAAATAATTGTAAATATTTTAATGTTTTCGATCAATTACATACATTACATTATTTGGGCTAGGGTTAACCAGAAATCAATAAAAATATCTTTGATTTGTTACACAGCATCTATTTTGTTCTTCTATTGATTTTTTTAATTGTACTTTTATTAGGACAACTTAACTTATTTACTTAAACTAGTAACTTATTGGATCTATTTTGATTTCATTATTATATTTCTAGTAATAAGTAATAATAAAAGTATCTTATTGAGATAACTGGTTAAAATTCATGTTTACGAAGACAAAATAATTGATTTTTTATTGATATTCTTTTGTTTATAATGATTGTTATTCATATCGTGCCTAGAAATTAGACAAAATTGATTGTTATTTTTGTTTCTCGGCCTTGTCCAAAGCGTTTAAATGGGCTGCCAGAAGCCCGACCGCCTTCTTAGTCTTGGCTATGTTTTTGGCTTTTGTTAAGTCGTAATTAAACTTAAACTTAAACTTTAAACTTAAATATGTTTTACTATCTATTTATGGTCTCTTTAATTTAACCATTCGCGTTATATTTCTGATTGAAAAGAAAAATAGGCATCACTGATGTATACACACATGGCATGTGCCGGCGGCGGCGGCGGCCCACTAACCTAGCAACCGAAATCGCGCCACAGCATTTTATTTTATTTTTTTTTTTAAGCATTTTACAAAATGTAAATAGAAACAAAAAAGTTGAGCAAATCGCCACCTTCGCTTCGATTGCCAAATGGTCTGTGACTAATCGCCCCGAGAGCTGTGTGATCCCGCTAATTGGTTATATCAACTAATATTGCCAACATATGGTGCCGAGTCGGGTCTCTTAAGCATCTAGTATCTTGTATCTGTATCTAAACAAATAAATGCAATAAATACTAATCAAATCACGCGAGCACTTCTAGCGTCTTGTGTGGGTTGCGGTTACCCGACTTTGTTTCGGTTTGGAAATAATAATACCTTTTGGTTATTTTCGCAATTGTTGCAATTTTCGGTTTTCGTTTTTGGCGGTTTCTTGACCCAAAAAAAAGAAGAAATACAGATGTCGACACTGCACAAATAGTAAAGGTTAAAAGCGCTGAAAAAAAAATAAACGAAAATGAGACAGAGAATGGAACTGACAGATTTTGTGTGAGGGGAAAATTGTGAATACTCTTCTAAATTAATAAAAATATATTAATGTTGAAAATATTATGTGTTTGATGTGATTATGATTCATTCTTGACATGACTTAGTCAGTTCTTGGAAAACAAACGCTTAAGTTTAAAGATTGTGGCTGCAAGACATAGCTAATCAGTGATATTTGTCAAAGAAAAAATTGTTTACTATTTATTTTTGATTATTACCAAAAAACTACCATCATTATATACTTTAATTCCATGTAAAACTGGTATTTTTTCAGTAAGAAAAAAAATTTTTTTTATGTCCATTTCGAAAATATAAAAAATAAAATGTCAGTTCCTTTTCCTCGTAAGTTAATTTATCTGTTCTACAACCCTGCTAATTTTATTAAAATCAATATATAGAAAACCCTGATTAATACAAGCTAAATACTACTTAATATTTATAACAAAAAGCCATATAAATCAGGGACTGTAATGATTATGAGTTTTATAATATAAATCAGAATATAATTATTATTTCATAAGTTTTATTTTTGATAAAACAATAATCATTGTTCGATGAGTACTAAAGCAAAACTTATGAAATAAATTGCAGTTAATATTAAATGTGCTTTCCTAAATTCAAGAACCACATTTTGTAATGACAGAAAAGTACAAGTCAATCCGAATTTCTGTATTTCCTTCTGTCCCGTGATTCCCAGTCCCAGCAGCTGCAACATACCCTCCGCCGATCCAATACCCATCCTAGGGGAATGCTAAGCAGCTGAGAATTAGTTTCAGTTAGCACCGCCGATCGGGGCGAACTTGTCTGTCCCAACGGGGACGTGGGGGGCTAGGGTGCAGGTGTGAAGGCAAACACGGTGGACGGCAAACTAAAAACTGCAAACTGCAAACTGGATGCTGTCCGGTGTGTTGCCACATCCAGAATCCGAATGCGACTCGCTCTTGGACTTTGCACCCGTTAGCTGCCGAAAAGAGGAGGCAAGGAAAGGGGTTAAGCCGAAACAAAAAAAAAACAGAACTCTTTACCACAACGTGGGATCCAAATGCTCCTCCAACAGGGAAACACTCTCCCTCTACATCTCTCCCTCTGTTTCTTTTTCTCTCCGTCTGCTCTTGGGTCTTTGTCAGCAGCAGCAGAGCAGAGCGTCTTAGTGTTGGCATTATTTATGGATTACAAAACTTGTTTAATTACAGGGAAAATTAAGCAATGATTATTTAAATGTTTAAGTTTTTTTCAATGCTAAAATCATTAGATTTAAGGCTTATGTATGTACGGTAGACGTTGTGCTTTTTGTTGTTTTGTAAAGTGAAAATCAGGGGACTATATACCATTTTATATTTGTTCTTATTTTTCAATATGAAGTAATCCTAATTTCACAGCCATTTTCCAGCTTTCCCTTCCGAAAATAAATTAATTTAACAGAGAAGGAAACTGATTTTTGTATACATTTTGTTTTTGTAAGCTTGCTTGTCTCCAAAACCGTTGAAAGCTGCTCTATCAGGTCTCCCACGTGTCCATCTCTGCCCATTAAAATCTCTGGCTGAAAGGGCAGCACTGTCGAGCGCCAACAGCAAAGCCCCCGCGATGATCCACCACCGACGCCGAAGTCGACGCGAGCGCCAACGCCAACGTCAGCGCCAACCTCCGCGCCGGCAGCGCTGCTCCACCACGATCGCTGGGCCGCCTCGCTCCGCTCGCTTCAGCTCAGTTCACGCTCACCGCTCGTCGCGCCCAGTACTCGGATTCTCGGTTCCTCGGGGATTCTCGCCGAAAGTGGAGGCAGAAGGAAACGCGAAGAAAGAATAAACAGCGAGCAGCAGCGCGGCGTTAGCCTGGATGCGGATTATATATTTTTGGGATCAAGATAATGATGATCCGATCGGGCTGAGCAGCAGCGTGTTGTGCGCGTGTGTTTCGCTTTATTCCCTTCTTCAAAACGCTCGACTGCGGCGCGAGTTCAACAAAGAAATTCGAAAAACGTGAAATCGTTAAAATCGAGGGAAATTCGTATTGAGATCGTAAAACGTAATTCTTAAATCCTAAATGGTAAATCGCAAATCGAAAGAACTTCCCCCTGTGAAAGAGGTACGAGTAACAGTGAAGTGTATTGTCTAAATAAGAGAAATAAGGAATACAAGGCAAAAGAGAAAATCCAAAAGCAGAAGAAAGAGCCGAAGCCGAGTAAGAAAAGGGGCGAAAAGAAGCAGAAAGAGGCAGAATTTACCAATCCAGAATCTGATCTGTGTGCGTGTGTTTCGTGTTTCGTGCGATTAAATAAAACAAAAACCCGATATATTCAACATAGAAACAACCTCTGGAGATCCCTCCTAATATATGCTAAAAATTACCAGCTAAATTCTTACTTATTCCCGCGGCAATGTTAATAATCTTTTTCTAATGAACGATCGGCCGCCGTCTCTGCTCTTAATTTATTACGAGTATATGCAGTGACAGTGTTATTTTTTCCCCATCTTCTGTTTGCCTCAGTTTCGCTGGGAAAGAGAGACTAAGCGAGAAACAAAGGGAAAAAACAAAAAAAAATAAATAAATTTAAAAAACACACAAAATAAACACGCGAATGTGTTTCAAACGAAAGTTGAGTTGAGTGAATTAATGGAATATATATATTCGCGTTTTGTGATATATTAAATAGCGTTCCCATAAAAGCAAATTTATTTCAATTGTTGAGTCGCGAGGAAAGGCCAGCAAATAAATAAAAAATATACAGCCAATAAATTTTGGATTAATTGGGAAAGCTGGAAAAGCTGAATAAACATTGTAAGTTTAATTGTGATAATAGCTTATCAGAAGATAAAATATATTTAAGTGAAAACTGATGACTAGCTAGAAGATAAGTACAGGAATCGATTTTTAAGTAATTTGTCAATATAACTTATGCAAAGCTGCAATGGAAATATTTATTACAGAATTTGTGGGGTATTTTTAAGATTAAAATGAGCCTTGACACAATTTAAATGAACTTGGAAACGCTTAAAGGGCTGATAAGGTATTTCATTACCTTTTTTTTGAGAGGGGGTAATGAAGTCCTAATCGATTTATTGATTTGTATATGGATCAATATGATAATGTTTTGGAAGTACTAGATTATTGTTTTGATTGATGAAAAACAGATACTGACAAAAACCTTAATATAATTCTAATGACCGTTTCCTAAATCGTTTTTAAATGAACTTTAAATAATTTGTATAGAAATTTTTCCCCCAAGTCTCCCAAGTAATTTCTTTTCCGAGTGACTGACTGTCTTAGCAAGATTTTCAACTCCACTTACATCGCTTTTCCGCAGTCCACTTATTTTTTTTCGTTATTTTTATTTTTTTAACAGTCGTACACTTGCTCTAATTTCCTTCTCTTTGCCGATCCTTCTTTTAATTGCATTTTATGCTTACTTGAGCAGTGAGCAGTTCGCCTGGGCTGTGTGAAGTGTCCGCTTGAGACTGTCAAAAAGTGGCAACAACAACAGGGGAGTAAGCAACAAAAAAGTAAATAAAAATAAAACATGATGAGGGATTTTGTTGGTTTTTGTGTTGGATTTTGCAAAGCTCGTTAGCCGAATAACGAATAACGGTAAAAGGTAGAGGCAGGTAGAGAAGTAGAGAGAGCCGGCCATGTTATATGGTCATGAGATAAGACACTCCGACAAGCACTTGATGTTTATGGCGTGCCTTCTGCTTCCTCGACTTGCCCTAACCCCCCTTGGGTCCCCTCTCTATGTACTATAGCTATATCTTATATATCTTAACGTTCGCTGAATGACAAGCGCCGCGCCGCTGCCCTGTCAGATCGTTGCAGCTTACAGTTAACTAATTAACTTCCCGTCCGCCCTCAAGTTTTAATTTTCCGGAAGATAAAAGCTGCGTCTCTAAAGTTTTAATCTTCAGGAAAAAAGAGCAAACTCTACAAGGTGCAGGGTTAAACCTTTTTAATATTTACTTGCTTGGCTTTGTACGATTGTTAAGCTTTAATCTGGCAAAAGAAAAATTAAACCTTATACACATTATTTACAATTACTTGAAGCTTAAATCTTATTATAAATTATAGATCCTTTTTAACTAAAAATCTAGTATTATCTTATTGTTAATATTTTTTCCTAAAATATCCTTGTGATTTCATAATTATCGGGTTTTAAAATATTCTTAATCCATTGAAATAGCTATAAGGTTTACTAAATAATAGATGAACTAATTTTAAATAAGGAAACATTATTTAAATAAATACAACAAAGCAGAAATAAAGTTCAATACTTCAATGTTCAACTGTGCCGCAGAGCAAGAGTTTCTAATTATTTGTGGTTAAAAGAATTGTTGCAACTGGCGGTGGCGGTGCGTGGAGAAACAGTGAAGGCGATAAGTGTGCGTGCACCCTGGACACACAATAAATCGTGCAATGACTTCCCCATCGAAATTTCGCTTCGCTCGGTCTTGGTGTCGGTGTCGGTCCTCTTCCTGTTCCATATCAATCACGTTGTTAAGGTCGGTCCGGTCCGGTCTCCTCCGGTTGACATTTTTCTCTTTCCTCAGTTTCAATCGACGTGCCTCGCATTCTAACTATCCTATTAACTCATGTTCCGATTTATATATATATATATATTTGTTCGCTGCAAATGTGTGTAATTAACTCAGGTGGGAGATGGAGATGATGATTATGATGATGATGAGAATGATGATTGCTTTGATTACGAACGTGTTGTGTGGGCTCCGCTGGAACGGTGAGAACGAGCATTTGTCTAGCTGTCAGAAAAGTGGAGCAGCTGCTCTATCGGATCTGCCATCCATCCACGTGAATCAGATAAGCCCGACATATTTTTTTTGTTTATCAAAAGTAGCGAGGGAATGACCAGATGAGATGAGATGCCAGTGAAAAAGTAAATATTTAAATTTTGGTTACGAAATAAAACAAAAGGCTATTAAAATCTACTAGAAGTTAAGAGGTTTGTGGGCTTGCTTGTAGCAATTTCGTTTCAAATGTTGAACAAGTTTTTGAAATTTATTTCTTAAATAGTATTTAAAATATTAAGCCATACATTTTGGCTAATATTTCGGAGATTAAAAATCAATTAAGATTAAGATCTATAACAACAAAGTCAAATTATTCTTTTTTCATATACTTAAATACTTGATTGATGATTTCTTCATAAACTCATATACTTATTTGTATGATTTATTTATTTTTAATACATCAATCTGGGGTAAGATCTTAGTACCTTTGTTCAACTTAATTTATTCTGGAAACATTTTCACAAAACCGGTTTAAAATGTATTCATTAGCTTGGTTTTATCTGTCATTTATCAGCTGGGGAATATTAATATTGAAAATTAAATAAATAAAACTAATGAAGCAGGACCAATCGATGATGTTTTAATTAACATATTTAGCACAATGTTTAATGGAATTAAATCTGCATTAAATTATATTAATTATTATTTTTGACTTTTTCGTGAAATATTATACCTAAATAATATAGAAATAATATTTATAATATTTAATTAATATCAGGTGACTCAATTACTTATCACAAATAAATTTTCCTTTGCATATTCATTAACCCCATTCGAAAATCCTAAGAATTCCAGTTGGTGACTCAGATGTGTGTGTGGGGGTCAGTCCGCAATAACCGTAATATCACTTCCCCTTTTCCGGGGATTATCGCATTTGCACTTCAACGGATTCCCTTCCTCTCAAGCCCCACAAGTGACCAGAAATACCTTGACTTTGAAGTTTAAACCAGAGACGGTGCCGTACGTCAGAGGTTTGTGCGGCATCTGCGTCACTTGGGCGTGGAAAGATTTTTGGATTTTTGCATGAAATCGTTAATAAACTGGTTCGGTAGCCCCAGAGATGTCGCCAAGTGAATCACTGCATTTTTCCTCCACCTGGCAACAGAAGCGGAGGGAGTTCCACTTTAAACAATATTATTATAAATGTTATAATAATATTAAAAGCGTTGAAAAGGTGCTGCTGCTGCTGGGCGCGAATGAGATTGACTCGCCTAATAAGCACGCTAATGTTAATTCGAAGTACGCGTGGCTTTTAGCATTGTGACGGCCCCAACTTCCCGGTGATATCAACGCGTTTATCAGCGCCAACGGAATCTGCTCAAATAACAAATATGTGCCGCGTACATACACCACGGCATGTGCTATATACATATGTTATATATGGTGTGTAGTATATGGCTTATATCTTATCTCGCCTCGACATGCATGTCAGCATTTAAACGACGCATTAGCCATCATCAGCTCTTGCACTTGGCTCTGCCATGGGAGATATGATGACTATGGGTATGAAAGTTCAGGCCGAAGCCGCAAACAAACACTCACGAACACTCACCCCGGGAAACACATTCACATTTCGAGTTTCAGTTTGTTATGTATGCCAAACAATTACCCAAAGTAAAAAAAAGAAAACACAAACAAAAGAAAAGCCAGCATACACAATTTTTGGTCTCAGGAAATGCACACACTCGAGGGGAAGTTAAGGAAGGCTTGTTGGCACCAAAGATGCTCTACTTTCAAAGGGAATTATGCTCTCAAGGGGAATATAAAGGGCTTTGTTTTCTTAAAATTTTAATTATAATTTCTCCCTTTTGTTCATATTTATCTGGAGGGTTGCAATCACTTACAAGCAAAGGAGTTTAATTGCTTTGTAATAATAATATAAAATAACACATATCCTCTAACTAATTTATTTCGAAATATTTAAATAAAACCAGGCATCATTAGGCAGACTTTCCATGTGAGCTTCTTTTAAATTTACAATGAAATAAAACCCTTTATGGCTCTAACACCTTTTATCTTAGACAACCTTAAAAGCAAACACAACAAAAAAGAAGTTAAGTCATTTTCCAAATATGGAGCTAAGCTCGGACAGTCTTTATTATAAAGCAAACGTGTGATTAAGATCTCAATACAAAGTAGTATTTAATTTTTAAATATGGATGTGGACCTCTGTCATTAGGGGCCCTTGTTTTTTATACATTTTTTGTCATACCTACTGGCCCTCCAACTCTATAATACCGCCAAAATGCCATATAGAGGATACAGCTATATAAATTAAAATTGCAAAGCATCAACGCAGAAATAACATGTATTTAAAAATGCCAAACAGGTCGCGTTTTTATTTTGGCTGATTGATTTGTAGCCTGTCACCTTGGCTGCTCCACCCACAGCTCCTCCATTATATATTATATATGCAGTATATAGGCATGGCAGATCTCACCCAGATTCGCCACGCTCTCCTTTCATTTTCGGCCTCTGTTGTTTGCCAACTTTGCTCGTGTTTTATTGTTTACCTGGCTCTCTAGCTCTCTATCTCTCCAGGTCTCTAGCTCTTTATAGAGAGCTATAGCTATTTTTTTTTTGGGGCCTTTTTGTTTACCCATCAGCTGCTGTTTCATTTGCAACAATAATTTTTGTTTACGGTTTATGGCTTATGGTACGTGGACTGTTATTGTTATTATTTAGATGATTACGCATTTTATAGTCGCAAAACGGTTAACTTTTGCGTGATATGCGTTTCGTATTAATTATGAATTATTATTTCTTGTACTTGGCCACGTTTTTGTGATAGTTTTTGGCAATTTCGTCAAGAGGCTTCGTTGGGAAATTTGTTGAAGTTGTCCAATGACATAGACGAGGGCCATGTTTTTATACCCTTGCAGAGGGTATTATAATTTTGCCATGATATTTGCAACGCAGTGAAGGAGGCATCTCCGACCCCATAAAGTATATATATTCTTGATCAGCATCACCAGCCGAGTCGATCTAGCCATGTCCGTCTGTCTGTCTGTCCGTCTGTCTGTCGGTTTCTACGCGAACTAGTCTCTCAGTTTTTGAGCTATCGGGCTGAAATTTTCAGCATAGTATTATTTCTTTAGCACGCAGTATATATGTCGGAAGGGCCGAAATCGGACCACTATATCCTATAGCTGCCATAGGAATGATGGCGAAATTTATG
>VNJW01010031.1:0-74154 GCA_008042615.1 Drosophila auraria
TCTCTCTCTCTATTGGGTTCTCTCTGGCTGAAAACTGTTCTATTAACTTTAAGCGCAGAAGTAGTCATCCTCTATCTAGTATTTCTGTTCGCCTGGTACCTGAAACCCCATACAGTTGGATTTCCTTCCAATTTTCATCAAAATTCAATCCAATTTCCCCATCGGTGAGAATGAAATACTAGGCGCACAGAACTGGCAGCTGGTAGACGCTGAAGTCTCCGCCTAAATTTATTATAATAGTTATGGGACCTCTCTCTCTCTCCCTCTCTTTCCCTTCTTGTGCTCTCTCTGGCTGAAACTGTTCTATTACCTTTAGGCGCAGAAGAAGTCATCCTCTATTTAGTATTTTTGTTCACCTGGTAGCTGAAACGCCATACAATGGCAATTTTCTTCCCATTTCATCAAATTTCCATCCAATTTGCACATCGGTGAGAATGAAATACCAGGCGAGCAGAAATGGCAGCTGGTAGAAACTGTACTCTCAGGCTATCTTTATGACAGTTTCTCTGGCTCTCTCTCTCTTTAGGATTTCTCTTCTCTCTCTCTCTCTTTGGAAATTCTCTGGCTTAAAACTGTTATATTAATGTTAAGCGCAGAAGGAGCTATCATCTACCTATTGTTTCTGTTCGCCTGGTATATGGAACCCCGGTACAGGCGGTTTTCGGCCCGATCCTCACCAGAAACTGGGCATTTCCAGCCGGCAGTTTACAACAACAATTTTACGAAATTATCCGCTCTTCCCATTTTGGGTAACAGGCGACATCATCAAAATTGTCAAAAATCGTCACAAAATTTTTTTTTTTAATTTCTTATGTTAAGTTGCATATCGATAGCCCAATTAAAAACTAGCATAGAACAGCTTTCCGAATTGAAATTAAGGCTGTTTTGGCTTAGTTATGATTATTTTTAGCTCTGATTTGTCAAACAAAAATAATGATAAATAAATGTATTTGTTTATTCCTAATTAAACGCATCAAAAACTAAAGAAAATATTCAACTATTTATTGCAACATCTTTATAATTTTAATTCATGATTTATGCCATACTAACTCAACAAAATTGTTGATATAAATTCTGAGCAATATATGAAAATTCATTGTTTTCATTAGGTTATGAGCGACGTATAATGTTATGGAATGATATAGATATTGAAATTATAACTTATGTGATTAAGTTCTAAAAATATCGTACATTCTAAATAATTATTTAAAATAAATAAATGCAATTTATTAAGCACTTATTTCTAGAAACATTGCCAGTTCTCTTGGAGATGCGCCCTGTATTTTGCCATGTACCCAAATTCAGCCAAACCGTGGGGCAATTACTCCTCGAAAATGGCCAAAAAGCTCCCTCAAAACAGCGGGCCAAAACAGATGTGCAACTGCAGGCGGTGGCCGAGTGTGTGTGTGGCCGCGAGTGTGTGTGTGACTGCGGGTGTGTGTGTGTGCGAAAGTAGTGAAAGCTGAGAGCCGACGGCGAACGGGGCCAAATGATGTGATACTTATGCAAGGCAGCCGAGATGCCGATGCCGACGCCACCGCCCCAGCAGGAGGTTAGAAAGCAGGCGACATTCACCGCAGGACATGCGACACGTCCAGTGTTCACTGTACCCCAAAGCCAGACCACTGGCCAGTTTGTCACGGAAGTAAGCCCTCAAGATGGTGAGTTTGTAGAGGGAAATATTATAAAAAAATATTTTAAAATTAAAATTAATTTCTGAAATTCCCAATAACTACAGTCCGCTCCAAGTACAGTGCTGCCCGTGAGGACGTCCCGACTGTTGCTTCTGCTGCTCTTCTGCCACGTGCAGGGGCATCTCTCGAAGCGCAGCTACTCTGACCAGAGTGTCCACGGCTACATGACCGAGGTGCGTCTCTACCGGAAGTTGCATTGATGGTGAGGCAAGCTCATTCCCCTTTATTTCCGTTTTCCTACTTGCAGCGCACCTGCTGGTGGAACGAGGTATGCAAGGAGGAGTTCCAGAGCCTCTTCCGCTGCAAGTGTCCGCAGTTCTCCTACTGCCGGTGAGTCGGAGATGGGTTTTTGGAATTGGAATTTGCGGGGTAATTCTGGCCACTCGGCTTTTTCGCAGCTCGCCGGGACGCTATTACAATGCCTACTGCTCGATGACGGACACCGGCTATATTTGGACACAGCCGAACTGGGATTGGGGGGCGTAGGATGAAGTAACCCCGGATTTGGACCCGGACCCAGCCCCTACGCCTCTTACGCCACCTCCTCGCCGCCGCCCGCACAGCTCGCTGTGACGTCAAAGACACTGACTGCCGACTGTATGCTTTCCTCTCCTGGGAAACACCCGAACCCGAGCCCAGAGCCGAGTTCTCAGGCCTTAAAATACATACCAAGGTGACGAGCTCGTCGAGCTCATCGTCTCCACCAGCTGTTATCGATATTCCTGCTAAATAAATTTTGGAATCGAATGTCGCATTACTTTTTGCACAAACTGTGTGGCGGTTGGCTTTGTGGAAAATCAATAAACGCTTTCCAATTTACGATGGCTTGCGGCAGGGCCACAGTGGGGATAAAACAACATTTAACTGGCACTTTTACAGGTCTGAGGAGACACGAAACTTTAAAAAATATGATCTTAAGGTTTTAAGTTTCCTTATTTAAATTTAAAACAATTATTAAATAACAAAAGAACTATTAAAATGGGTTTTCAATTATTTGTTATGCCTGTCAGCAATGCTTAAGGTCTGTCCTAGACCAACCACTGTCCTATTCCACCTCCAAAACCCCCTTCAGATCCCACTGTGCAGGACCCAGGCGCAGGCGTCGCATTGAAAGGGAAAATCGAAAAGCGTGGGAGCCTTTCAGAGTGCCTGCGTGTGCGAGTGTGCGAGTGTTAGAGAGTGTGTGCTGCGACCAGAGTCAGTTAATCTTTTGCCAGCTCAACATATAGACACCGCCAACACACCAACAGATGTTGGCAGTGCGGAAAATCGAGTGAGCGCAGCCACAGGCCAGAATCCAGTTTGTTTTGGGTGCAAAAATCGCAGGACTTCCACAGGACATCCACAATATGTCGCGCCTCCTGTTCGCGGCCCTCCTGGCCCTGATGTGCCTCGGAAGCGTGGCGCCCAGTGGCGGCAGCAGCAGCAACCACCTGCCAGCGGGACTGGGCATGGGTGTCGAGCTGGGCGGCGGCGAGCCTGGCCAGGTCAATCTCAACGAGCGCTTCTTCGACCAGGTGCGGGCCCTCATCAAGCGGCGACTGCAGGAGAAGCAGCTCGCGAAGCCGTCGGAGGAAGCGGAGGAGCTGCCGCTGCCGCTGGTGGACGATGCGGTCGCCTTGCAGAATCAACGCAGCTACGACAACGTCCCCATTCCGGCCGCCAGTGTGCCCACTCCGGTGCTCGTCGAGAACTGGCCCACGGAGCAGCATAGCTTCGGTCAGGTTACCGCCGTGGCCGTGGATCCGCAGGGCAATCCGGTGGTTTTCCATCGTGCCGAGCGCTACTGGGATGTTAAGTAGGTCAACAGCTGTCGCTGCCTAGTAACAAGTGTCTATCCCATATGTATACAGGAAAACAGGGGGAATGCCTTTCAATTTTCCTTTTTTTCGGGGTCAATCCGTGATCTATATTCAAGAGATTTGGATTACTTTAACCTCTGGGGGGGGATACACCTTCTTAATAGGTATAACTCATGAGTTCAGGCTTTAATTTGCAAGAAATATCAATAACTATTAGGGAAAAAGTAAGGCTTTCAAAGGATATCAGACTTTATTTTTATATTTCTCTTACAAAATCGTATCTTTGAGGATATAAATAATCCAAAATAGATTCATTTTTGATCTTAAATGTCCTCTTTCAATCAGGAATCTGAAATCACAAACTAAACCTTGTTTAATGTTTTATATATATTAATACATACCTTTGGTCCTCTCCTCCAGTACCTTCAACGAGAGCAATATCTACTACCTGATCGAGTACGGGCCCATCAAGGAGAAGACCATCTACGTGCTGGACGCCAAGACGGGTGCCATAAAGTCTGGTTGGGGATCTAACACATTTTATATGCCGCACGGCATGACTATTGATGGACACGGCAACTACTGGATCACGGATGTGGCCATGCATCAGGCTTTTAAAGTAAGCTTAAGAGGTATAAATCAAGATTAGGATTAACCCCAAATTCCCTTGTTAGTTCAAGCCCTTCAGCAACAAACCGCTGCTCACCATTGGCAAGCGTTTCAGGCCCGGCTCTTCCGTTAAGCATTTGTGCAAGCCAACTTCCATAGCGGTGGCCACAACGGGAGAGGTAAGTCCGGATTGGAACCTAAGATATTGTGGATTTTTACAAACTCCTTTGCTCCCTTAGTTCTTCATTGCCGATGGCTACTGCAATAGTCGCATTTTGAAGTTCAATGCCGCTGGCAAGCTCCTCCGAACCATACCCCAGCCACCCGGTGCGTATACGTAATATTCTCAGTAGAAAACAAGCTAATATACTTTGCCTTTTGCAGAGTTCCTGTCCCTACAGGTGCCCCACGCCATCACCCTGCTCGAGCACCTGGATCTCCTCTGCATTGCCGACCGCGAAAACATGCGCGTGGTGTGTCCCAAGTAAGAGAAGCAACAATTAGCATTATTTAAGCAGTATAATCCACTGATTTACCTTACAGAGCTGGCCTGATATCTTCCCATGGCGAGGGTGAGCCGGCTGCCACCATCCAGGAGCCCGATCTGGGGCGCGTCTTCGGCGTGGCTAGCTATGGCGATATAGTCTTTGCCGTGAATGGACCCACTTCAATGCTGCCTGTGCGTGGCTTCACCATAGATCCCCGCTCGGAGGCCATCATAGGGCACTGGGGCGAGTTCAAGAACCCGCACTCCATGGCGGTCAGCGTGAACGGATCGGCACTGTATGTGACCGAGATCGGGACCAATCACCAGACGAATCGCGTGTGGAAGTACGTGCTGGCCTGAGCCTAGGCCTAAGCAGAGATCCCCAAATATCCAAATATCCAAAAGTCCAGGCCCGACTCACACAGCGCTCCTGCATATCCTAGACCCCTAGATCCGACCACAAGTAGTTACTGAAGACACAGAGCATACAGACCCAGCCAGGACACACCACGTACAGTTACAGTTACAGTTACCATTTTAAATGTGAATCATTGTCAGAGATCAATAGAGAATAGTAAGTGCTAAGTTATGTACAAGTTATAAGTATGTAAATTTGCTTGAGAAACAATACCACAACAAACATAACCTCAGACTCTCTTATGTTTTGCACTGTAATGAGCAAACGAAACGTAAACGAAAACGAAACGAAATTACATAGAAAGCAGCTTAAAAATAGTACATATACTTAACGTAATAGTAATAACTATGCGTGTAGGCACGAATGTGAGAATGTGAGGATGTGAGGGGACGCGATTCCGACACCGAGCGCGCACACGAACCGTACATTGTGTATCATATTGTAACCTAATGTATATCAACAATATATAATCGTCTCTGTATCTGTATTATCAGCTTATCTCGTAGCCCCCATGTAAATTATGTACGTAATAAACTGTTGTTGTTGTGACGTGAAAGGCAAAAGCCCACAGAGATAGAGAGCACCGGGGGTACCAAATGGCCAAGGAATGTTTACTATCTTAGCCTAAACTCGATTCCAGTGGCAAGTTTGCATGGCAAACACTCTAATTTACAATTTCCCGAGAAGAACAACTAAATATATAAATACATAACGTTAACACACATACAAATATAAAAATAAAAGAAAGGAAACTCTATGGAATGCAGCCTCTGTCAGGTGGCGCTCAGCCAGTGCCTGGCAAACTGCAGGGCCTCATTCAAGTGGAGGAGCCACTCCACGAGCTCTGGCTGATTGTCCGCCGCAAAGAAGACCCCCGACTCGTACTCCGACTGCTTGCCCTGCACCAGAAAGCTCCTGGCTCGCGCGCACAGCTCTCGGGGAGCTGCTGTTATGGCCGACTGCCCGCATCCTGGCAGCTCTACAGAGAACAAGGGTGATTCATCTTCCAGATTATGCTCGTGCTGCCACACTGACACGTGCACGCCATCCAGGCTGCACCAGCGGCGGTTCCAGTGGTGCCTGCTCTTGGGATCCTGCACGTTTAGGTAGCCAGCAAAGTGGATCTTGGGCAGCCGTAGGTCTACCCGGCCAGTGATGGATATACCCGGGCCCAGATTCGTGGATTTAGAGTGCGGGATCAAGGGAAACTTCCAGGTTTTCGAGCTGCGCAGGCAGATCTTGTCGCCGGCTCTCGTCTCACTCTCCACCAGTTCAAAGGGCGCCAGATCCATGGCTCTCAGGGTGAACGTGGCATGCAGCCGAAAGCGGGAGATGATGTGCTCGGCACCGCCTGATCCCGCTGAAGAACTGGAGTTGCAGGAGCCCAGATTCCCGCTGCCACGTCGCTGCAAGGTCACATGTTATTTTACTTCTCTTTATGAAGAGCTAAAGCAACTTACCAGCGACTTGGCGGGCTCCAAGGAGAGCGTGGAAACCTTCCGCAGACGCAGCATGAAGATCTGGCAGCGCAGCTCCAGGGACTCGGACCTTTCATCGCTGTAGAACTCCAGGCCACAGTCCCGGAAGAAGGCCGAGCCGTTCTGGCACTCCACCGACTGCGTGGATCGAATGCGGCCGCCGCTCTCAAAGGTGCAGATAAAGTGGTAGTTAAAGAACATGTCCAGGCTCACGTCCGCCCGCACAGGCAGCTCCATGGCATCGATTAGGAGGCACTGGGATCGCACAGGGACAGCTGCAGCCAGAGGGGCCTCCTCACTGGTCTGGGAGCCAAGCGGCGCTGCCTTTCGCAGGCTGGAGAAGAGCAGCAGTCGCTCTGCCTCCACCATCTCCGAGGAGATCTCCAGCTCCGGCATCTGGCGGCAGATGCTCACAGCCTGGGCCAGCTGCTCGCTGGGGGTCAGCGACTCGTTCAGCAATGAGTCCAAGTTGAAGCTGGCATAGTAGCTGCTACTGTCCGCCTCCCCCTGGCTGGACTGATCCCGCGACAAGTTCAGGCTCTGCGCCAGCCGCTGCTTCTCGGCCCTTATGAAGTCCTTACCCTTGCGGTACGACCGGCGCACGGCGTCCTTCAGCAGGCGGTAGCGGGCCAGGGCGCTGACCGACATCAGCTGGCTCTCGCTTGAGTTGTTGGGCAGCGTCGTCTGGCCGAGCTCACCCAGGCTGGTGCTGTTGTGGAAGCCCGAGTGCTCGACCGCTTGCAGCGCCTGCTCCGCCTGCTGGGGCGTTGTGGGGCAGCTGAGGCTGAGATTGTGGCCAAAGGGACGCAGCGGCGTGGCTGGGCCATCGTTAATGTCAATGCTCAGATTGCCGGAGGGCTGAAAGACAAACATTACTCAATCGAAGTTGAAGAACAAACAAACTCTTATATTTCATAGGAATGCGTTTCGGAAAGCGATGGTTGAGTACAGAGTGATGATAGAAGCTATTTACAGGATGATTTACAGCGTGTGGGTCCCTAGTGGGAGTCAACAAAAATCTCTACCTTGGTTGTGAACCGCTGGCTCTGCTGCTGCCTCTTTTTCGGCGTGCTTTGGTTCTCCGGCTCCGGCTCTATTTGCCCCGAGCCATAGTCATTGGTTGCGAACGAGGAGCTGCCCTCGCCCAGGCTGTAGTCAGCATAGAACTCATGCCCTTCATGGGGCATGTCATAAGACACGGAATCCACTTGGGAACAGGTCTAAAAGAGAGATTTTAAATATTAAATAAAGTTGAAGATATTATTTCCTATTTAACTCACATTGGGCACCTTTTCCAGGCGATCCAGCACCAGTTCACTGCGACACAGGTTGTCCAGAAAGATTTCACTGCGCTGCAGCGAGAGTTCCGATCGGGAGAGGTTCCTATGCTTCTTGGGCGGCGAATCCCTCTCACTGATATTGTTCAAAGATTGATGGGTGAGCGGCGGCGGCGACTTTAGCTTGGGCTGACGCACTACCGATGATTCGGTGGTCTGGCTGGCCGAGCAGGAGGACTCAGAGGCACTGCCTGGCTCCTCGGGCAGCGGCATGAATTGAAAGAAGCTGCCATTCTTGAGGGACTCGTGTAGGAAGTGGCCCAGGGCCAAGGGTGGCTTTGGCTGTGGCTGAACCGGCTGTGTGGTCACTTCAGGTTGCACCATCAGGGTTTGAGGTTGTACTATCTGGCGTTGGACCACCTTAGCCACAGGAACTTGAGTCTGCACAACCTGAGACTTCGTCTGAGGCGAGTTCTTCGGCGTCTTCTGCACTTGGGCGTACATGGCACTGAGTTCAGCGGGCGATGGCGAGGGAACCGGCGTGGATTCGCTCACATAGACCGTGGAGCTGGGCGTGGACGTGGTCGTGGACGTGGGTTTGTTCAGGTGCGCTGCAGTCTTGACCTCGTGATGGGGACTGCCTCGAATCTGCAGGCAGTCTTCCTCGATCTCCGAGTATATGGGCTCGCTATCGATACGCCGATTGAGTCGCAAGGTAGTGGCCACCGATGTGGTGGCCAGGCTGCTGGCTGGTCCATCAGTGCAGTCGAAGCTATCGGAGGGACGGTGGATGCGCACCGGAGGATCAGAGCGGGAGCAGTCCTAGAAAGAGAAAAATAAGGATTTTAATAAATATTTCTTGCTTAAAAGTAATATTAAGTATTAATGTTAACACAATCTTAATTTTTATAACATTTATCAACTGTGAAGAAGCAATAAAAATTGATTTATAATATCAACACAATATAATTCGAATTTTGAATTTCGATAAACTAAAGCGGGCGCAGTTTATCGATAACACCCGCCGTGCAGCCCAGCGAAGACAGAGCGCAAAGCAAGTCGCAGAAACAGCTGACAGAAGCATATTCCCCATCCCTTCCTCCCTTTCACTGTCGTTTTCGGCAGCGTTCAACAGCTCAAAATTCGAGGTTTAATTACAAGAACTCTGGGACAAGGAGGCGAGGCCCACTGGTGAATGGCTAGGTGCACCTCGAGGAGATGTACAAATCCCTGCTCCGCATTGTGTCATTCGAAAACCCAATCGCTATTGCCAGGCGCCTAAGTATTACAAGCAGAGTCAACGGAAAACGCACGGAAATGGAAACGAGCTACGACTTCAACAGGCGCTGGACGCCAGTTGGTGAGGCCAAGAGGATCGGTTGCAAGCTGGCCACCTTCAAGCTGGTCTCGTACAACATACTGGCGCAGGACCTGCTGCTGGAGCATCTGTATCTGTACCAGAACATACAGCACGAGTTCCTCACCTGGCGTCGCCGCCAGCAGAACCTGCAGCGGGAGCTGCTCAAGCTGAATCCCGACATCCTGTGCCTGCAGGAGATGCAGTTCGATCTCCTGCCGCAATTCGTTCGGGGACTCCGCATGGGCAGCGACAGGCGACTGGAGTACGTGTTCAAAAAGAAGACCGGACATCGGACGGACGGATGTGCCATTGTCTATGACTCGGCCAAGTTCCAGCTGGTGGATCAGCGACCCGTGGATCTCCACGACCCCGAGGTGGCTCTGCTCAACCGCGAGATGGTGGCGCTGCTCGCCAAGTTTCGGTTCAAGAACTATCCGGATCCCAAGGAATTCGTGGTGGCCACCACTCACTTGCTGTACAACCCGAAACGCTCTGATGTACGCTGCGCCCAGGTGGGCAGGATACTGAAGGAGCTGAACACCTTCGCCACGGACGCACCGGTCGTCCTGGCCGGCGACTTCAACAGCGAGATCTTCACCGCGCCCATCAAGCTGCTGATCGGTGACGAACAGCGGAAGGATTCGGAGGAGGAAGCCAACCAGGGCGCGACGCTCCGCTTCGAAGTGATCGATCCGGGCGAGGACGCTGGATCTACGTTCCAAGGCAACTGGATCACCGTGGACTACATCCTGCGCTCCCTCGGCTCGAGAAGCAAGCACAAGCTGCTGCCCATCAGCGTCTACTCACTGCCCACGATCAGCAGCTGCTACAGGACGGGCAAGATTCCCAACCACTATCTGGGATCGGATCACTACGCCCTGGGCGCCGTCTTCAGTGTTGTCTAGTCCTTAAGCTCAGTTGTCCCTCATCTACCTGACATTAAAAACATAATTTGATCTTTAACTCACCCGGAATGTTCTCAATGCGCGCTCGTCGCTGGCCTCCAGCTTGGCCCGGATGCTGCTCAGCAGGTAGCCCATCTTGTTGATGGTCACATCATGGTCGAGGTCCTTCTGATAGGAACGATAGGTGGTGGGTGCCGCAGTTGCTTCCGTTTGGAAATCCAGCTTGCGTGCTCTGTTGGCACGGGGTAGCTTTTTCGGCGGCGTTGGCGCCTCCACCTTGCGCTCGAAGTCAAAGTACGGCTGCTGGCGAGTGGATGTGGTCGTCCCTGAGGGCGTGGTCTGCATGGGAGAGTGGTAGCTGCCAGGCGGCGACTGCGATTGCAGGTCCAGCTGCGAGTTGGAGGTCTGCACGCCCACAGTGCACAGTTGCTTCGGGGTCTGTGGCTGCTCCATCCTCCGATTCTCCTGCTGATTTGATTTCTTGGGCGAAACAAAGCGGAGAATCTTGTTCTTGGAGTTATTCAGAAAGTTCTTGGACTTGGCCCCCAGCTTCTTCGACTTTTGGCCCTTCCAGGGTGAGAGATTCCGCCACTGCTCGCCCCAGATGAACTTCTGGCTGGCCTGGCCGCCGGTTGTCTTAATTAAACTTGGATACTTGATGGGCGTTTCCTTGTATTCGATGTTGGCTGCGAGATTCTCGCTCATGCTCCCGTCCACAGTGTCTAGGGATATTTTAGGCACCACTGGCTGCGGCTTTGGCTTGGGCAGCTGCCATCCGATGGGCACTTGGGGCTCAGCTGGGGCAGCGTGTGTCTCAAATTCTTTCGCCTTCGGCTTGCCCTCGTAGTTGAGCATATCTGTGATCTTGGGCTCCGTCCAGCCGAGAATGATCTGCTTGGAGGCGCCACTCTTGCGGCTGAAGCTCTCCTGCCGGATGTTCCGGGCATAGTGCGAACCGCGTTTGGACTCTACGACGCGCTCGATGTCGCTCAGCGACGGGCAGGTGGGCAGCTGTTGTTTGCTGGGACTTTTCATAGGCTTCTCCACCTCGGCTGCAATGGAGACTTATTAGAAAAGGAATCAAGGATTCCACAAATGAAACCGTAACTCAACATTTTTAGAAAACACAACTCTTTATTTTGGCAAATACATTTGGGTTTTTGGTAGGATTAATTTGGCTAAAAATGTATCTATGATTGGGGTTTGGTTACGGTTTCATTTTGGGCCTCGGCCTTGGCTACTCACCCATGGGATAGGATCTGCGCTGGCTTTCCTTCTTGGGAACATTGCTAACCGGCACACAGACGCCTCGCTTGCGCAGAAACTCGTCCAGCACACGCTCGGCTTCCCGCACTGAGGGATTCGTGGAGGTGAGCGATGTCACGTCCAGACTGCGGGAGCTGCACCTTGGAGGCTTTGGCGGCGGCGGCTTTTGCTGGGCACTGCGAGCCTTGTACTTTGCTTCACTTTGCGAGAGGCGCTTCTGCAGAAGGCGTCCGCCGCCGCCGCCGGAACTGCGTCGAGAGCGGGAGCTTCTGCGGCTAGAGGGCTCAGCGGACAACATCTCCTTCTCCTGCTCCTCTTCCAGCGCCGACTCCTGCTCACTGATGTTGGACAGGACGGGAGCTGAGGGCTCGTAGGCTATGGGCTTGTAGTTCAGTTGCTTGGTGGTGGTGGTGGCCTTGAGGGTCTGCGAGTTCCTGTGCCTGCAGCTGTTGGTAGTGGATACTGGTAGCTTTTCCCGGTTGACGCGGACCTCGGACACAACACAGTTGTCGCGCAGCTCTTGGATGATGTGGATGAGCGGCTCACCGTCGCCGCCCACCGCTCGCAGGCGACTGATGGCAGTGAGAGGAGACTGGTGAGTGGGTTTGACATTGGCCGGCTCGCTCTGGCGGCGCTTCTCTGCCTGCTTCTCCTGGCTGCCCAGATTGTTCTGCTTGGTGGCCTGTAAAACGGGCATAACCTGGATTATTTCGGGTTAGATTGCGGGTCGGGGTAAGCACTCACCTTACTGCTGTCGGACCGCCTGCTGCGCCGGGGCAGGCGCACGTGCTGGTCACGTGGCGGCGCCGTGGAACCGCAGTCCCCGCTGTCGCTGGTGAAGCAGTAGCAGAAGCCGTTCTGGCAGGGCTTGCCCTTGCGCTCCTGCTCCTTGTTGCAGCGATTCTGGTTGATTAGGTCCGCGTCCATGGTCCGGCGCCCTCTCGGCTCCCGGTTGTTCCTCGGGTTGTTGCTGTGGTTATTCTCGCAGTCGCGACTGTGGGTGGAAACTCTGCGGGTGCGGCGTGCCCGGAACTCGTCGATGCACTCCTGCAGACTAAAAGAGCTCGTCGAACCAGACTCCGCGGAGTCTTCTTCCTCGTCCTCCTCCGTCTGCTCCTCTTCTTCGTCGTCGTCGACTAGAACATGTTTGGTGGAGAACTTCGAACCTGCAAAAGTCTGTGGCGTGAAAAGCCGTTGTTTACATGCCTGCGATTGCGATTAAAAAGCGAATTTCTATGCTCACCGCGGCCATATTAACGCTCTATTTACAGATGATAAGCCACGAGGCCAGCTCGGTGCGTGCGCTCCACTTTCACACGTTGCACACGCTTTCCACTCCGCTTCGTAGTTTTCCAATCAAAAGAAAAGCGACGCCGCCTGCATTACTATTTCCCTTTTGTGCCGCTTCTTCGTACCTTTATCAGACCAGGGATGGCGAGCAGCGAATGGGAGGCGTAGTCTTTAACATCCCTGTCTTTCGGTAGAGATGAGCACTTAAGCAACCGTTACAAGTAGCTAAAAAAAGAATTTATCCCTATTTAAATTGTCTAATAATAAAAGGCTTACTGGGATTATTTATCTGAAAACATTTTTTGTTCTTTTTACTTTTTGTGTAAATGCACTTTCACAAGGGAAGAGGAAGAGAAAGAGACGGGTAAAAAAAGAGTAAGACGAATGGGAAGACGAAGAGAAGGAAAGAATAAAAGAAAAAAAAATGGGGGGCCATTCATTAGTATTCAGCGTGGTTACCACTTGTTGACAGCTTAAACCCGTTGAGAATTATAGTGCAAGGCGAGCAATAAGTTCGAAAATGCTGGAGAGATCTTTTCAGCTTTCACTCTCTCTGTTCTAAGAGAGTCTTTCTAAAATTGTACTGGATTATCTTCAATATTGCTTAATAAATCTGTGCCAATTTGGCTTGGAAAATAGCTGTTATTCCCGCTAGCTGCTATTTTCAAATTTACCCCGCATTTGTTCTAGCGAGAAAATAGCTAGATTAGCAACGCAGCTCAAAGCAGCTGTTGGCATGAGGTTACGTCTCTGATTACGAAAAGTTGTTAAAAATTAATATTTAAATTAAAAACAAATAAAAGATGTCGAACAGCCACTTGTTCCTGAAATCCGGCTTTCCTCGGGCTCCCCTGCAGAATGGAGTGGGACGCTACGTCTGCCAGCTGCAGCGAATCACTCTGAAGTTCTGCAAAAACAATGGATCGAGCAGAGGCATGCGGTAAGGAAAATGCTTGAGTTTAACTAAAAAATGTGTTAATAGTTGTTTTTTTAAATATGCAGAGACTTTATTGAGAATCACCTGGTGGACTTTGCCAAGGAGAATCCCGGGATAGTGGTCTATGTGAAACCAAGACGCCATCGTACCCCGGTGTTGGTGGGAGAGTATTGTGAGTTTTTAAGAACTAAAGCTTCTAGGGGTTAGTTTTTCAATTTATAGATAACTTTCTTTGTAGTAAACGGCAATCGGGAGTGGCTGAACTGCAGAAACAACACCCAGGATGAGATCTCCAAGTGGATTGACCTCCTGAAGACCCAAAACGGCAGCTCCAGCTCCCTGCGTCTGCGTAAAATGTGGCACACGGATGTGCCCTCCATCCAGGGACCCTGGACACCCTTCCTGCTGCGTTCCCCGGAAGCCCAGGGCCAGGTGTATCCCAGCACGGAGGCGTCCAAGCCGCTGGAGACGCCGCAATCCGCCACCGAGAAGCTTATCGAGTTGTTCCGGCAGCAGCAGCTGGAAGCTGGCGAGGAGGCGCTGAGCAAAAAGCGGGCTGAGTAAAAGATTGTTAGGAGTTAAGAGTGTTTTCGGTAATTGTTGCTTTTATTTTTATAGCCAACAAATAAATATTTAAAATCTAAACGACTAAAAGGGTGCTTGCTCCTCAGAAAATATCGAAATTATTGTCCCCATTAGCGTTGAGTTTTGTCTTCTGATAGTTTCGATATGTTTCAAGTACTTGGAATATCATTTGTGGGACCGCAGTGGAATATCATAAATAATGCTTAAGGTTAGTGACCCCTTTGAGGTGCGGAATACATAGAGAAATACGACGAAGGAGCCGGGTAATAAACAGGTTCTGGTGGTGACAACTTAGCATAACCAACTTAGCATGGATTAACGCTAAACACAGGTGAGTTTGGGTGACGCTGATCAGCAGCAGGGGTTAATTAAGTACGTAGGAGTGTTCTTTCGTGGACACAGCGAGTTGAGAGTATCAAAAAGTAGACAACGATCGTAATTGCTTTTGTTTGTGCTGAAGTATTTCCCATTTAACACTTAGACTTAGACATAGATATAAAGTACACGCACACACTTATACGATCAACGACTTACACACCGATTTAAAAGCATTTTGCTCGAGTTTACAGTATCCGTTTGGTGAATTCCTTTGGCGAAATGCATTTGGTTCTTCCTAAATATTACTACTACATCATACATAGACTGAGTACACACAAATGTTAACGTTTGTCATCAAAATAATCAATAGTTCGGACGTCTTTACACTTTTGATATTGTTGTCAATGATATATCACCTCATCACCTATTGAAACTAAATTTAACTCTGGATTTCCTTGTCTTTTCTAGCTTTTAACCCCACCGCTCTCTGCTCTCCGTTCTCTATCTAAATCTAGGCTTTTGTATTTTGGTGTTGGTGGGTGCGCTTATAGCTCGTAAGCAAGCTTTTCCTTTACGCAACTAGGCTACTGGCTGCTTTTTGGTTTCGATAGAGAAATAGCCTTTCATAGCACGCAATGACAGTTCAGTGGTTCCCTCAGATGTCGCCCATTTCCATGGCGGCATTGATGTCAGCCACGATTTTTCCCATCACCTCGCGGTAGGGGGAGTCGGATCGGAAGGCGGTCTCCAGCAGCGAAGCCTCGCCAAAGAAATCGAACACTTCGTCGATGCGGCCCAGCGATTTCTCTGTGAGATGCGGCTGCACAATGGACTTGAGCGCCACATGCGACTCGGCTATGGACTTTTGCAGGTAGGCCAAGTCGAAGGTGAAGTCCACCTCGTAGAATGATATGATGGAGAGTTGGGTGTTCTGCAAGGGGAAGCTTAGAATTATTTAATCAAAAGCACAGCTCGTAAACTCACCTGAAACTTCCTCTTGAAGTTCTCCGCATTCCTTAGCTCCTCGTCGCTGAACTGATTGTTCCTGTGCAGGACCCCAATCTTGATCACGATCTTGATGATGTTCTTGATCAGCTTCTCCGCCTTGGCCTTGTTGCCGGTGTGCAGCTTGCACAGCCTGTACAGGTTGTCCAGCAGCGAGGCCGTCGTGCCATCGATGAACGTCTTGGCTATGTTTTTGGTGGCCATGCGTGAGAGGATCTTCTTCTGCGCCCGCAGCCCGATATCGTGCGACTTGAACACATTGTCGGCCATGACTAAAGCGGATGGGAGGGGTCCCGAAGTGGGTAGTGGTTCAGATATTATTATCGTTGCATATTCATTGACGCGGGCATTGCGGCGGGGCAACAGCCGGCCAAACAAAACGGAGAAACAACTGAGCAACCAAAGAAAACTGAACTGAATAAGACGCAACTAAGGCAACTGAGGCAACTGGCAACTGAAAAGCAAAGCAGATCCGCACTTTCCAGCGGTTTACCTTCCAAGTTCCAGTAGTCGACGCTCCACAGCAGCAGGCATTGTCGAAGCGTCGACATGGTGGCTGTATATCACACAAATGTACATTACACCGATTCCAGAGGCGCAGGCATTGATAAGGAATTACAAATATATATAGAAACATGCTTGATTAGGCGACGTTCATCATCATCATGGTATCTCTAGATAAAGAATAACCTGCTTCTTTCTTCGCAGCGGTTACGGTTTACGGTTGGGTTTCTTTGTTTCTTAGCAGGGAGTGAGGAAATATAATACAGTGAAGATTTGGTAAATTGAACGGTTATTTGTTGGGAAAGAAACCTAATGGGTTAAGGGAATTATACAAGGTTCCTTTGGTTTTCTTTCGAATTTTGTATCAAAAGAAATTCATTTCGTTCTTCCTTTAATCAGTTTTAAGGATTTTAAAATGGTTTCAAGCTCGTTTTAAATAAATTACTTATTTAACACACTTTGTAAAAGGTTTACTTGAGTATTCTTAAGTATTTAGCAACTTCAATAGATAAATATGAACTTCAGAGTCTTGACGGTATTCTGTGATATTTATTGAGATGTATTATCAATTAAAGCACATTTAAAGTGTAAGAAATTATAATTTATAAGGAAATTAGCTAATTCCACTTAAGAAACTTTGACTGTAATCAATTTCCATGACTAATCTACATTTTCACAGTACACTTGGCCCTCGCTTAACACGAACTCTTTTAGCACTAACTCGGTCTTACACGGTTGCAAATTTGCACCCATTCCCCCTTTAACACGCTAAAAACCTCGTTCTTACACGATTGCAAAATATCGATATGTATTTTTTTTACTGCGTTTATCGCGTTAGTGCCTTTGTGCCTGTGTCATACGCATGGGTTACTTGTCGAAAAAGGGAAATCCCACATATAATCTGTCAGATGTACGGATGATGACAGCAGCTCTGAAGAAACCGTTCCTAGTTTAACAATAGAAAAGCTCCAAGAAGGATTCGCATATGCTTGCAACTTAGAATCGTGCTTTATAAATGCAGATCCGGTCATCGAACGACGACTTAAGTTAAAGAACGACTTGGAAAAAATACTTATGCCTTATAAGGAGTGCTATAAAGAAGCATTAAAGGTTACAAAACAGTCGAAAATGACTGATTTTTTTTATAAAGAGCCATTAAAAAAGAAAACATGCTAAAATAAACTCGCTCAAACAATGAATGATATTAATAGAATGAAATGATCTCCTTTGTTTTTACCATTTTTAAGTTTAACCTATTAATTAATTATTAATTACATGAAGCCACTTTTTTAGTTAAATATTAACTTTTAATTTTTAAAATAAAACTTTAATAAAAACCGACCAAATTTGAACAATCCAAAATTTTAATTGCTGCCAGTTTTGAATTTTGAGAACGTAACCCCTTATTTTGTACTGAATCCATGTTTCGCTTAACACGATTTCGCTTAACACGACATTTTCTAGGAACGTAACCCCCGTGTTAAGCGAGGGCCAAGTGTAACTATGTACACTGCGCCGCTATAAATAATCATTATTGACACGGGACAATACACAAAACTCAACTTGAGACAGCTTGAGTGACGGAAGCTTCACTGTATCAATAATGGATGACCAACTGTGCCCGTTGGGTGGCGTGGCGGCGGCGTAGGCTTCTGTTCCCGCGTATCGCGTATATAGTAGGGTCGTTCTAACGGCTTCGGAGCGCGTGTCGTACGTGTCGGAGCCTTAAATGGCAATGCGACGGCAGCGGCAGCTTTTTCCAACTGTCCAAACAAGGAGTCTAGACCAGGGCTAGCAAAGGCCAAGGGAATGTCATGGTCCCGGGAGGGAATCCCCCGCGGGTCAACCGAGTTCAAGCTCGCAGATACATTTATTATCCCCTTAACTAAGCTCAATCTAGAGCAGGGCAGCCGCATCCCTGGTTTCTAATTTGACTAAGTGTGCTCCGGTTCCACTTAGATAACGTCTAACATATAACCGTGCCATGACACGGACCGCTCCAAATGGTTAAGGTCACGCGAAATGCAATAATACGGTCCGAAAGAAGGCCTAGCCCTGAAAACTCGAGTTGGGCAATGGGTGGGTAGGCGGTGGGCGGTGGGCGTTGCCGCCCAAGGACAAAAATGGAATGCGGAAGTGCGCTACAGCCCAAGCAGTCGGCCACTTGAGTTCTCGTTCTCCGCGTTCTTGGCCAAGGAAACTTTGTTGAAGTTTTCCTGTGGGGTTTTTTTGCCCTTTGACGGATTTTGATATTTGATATTGATTGCAACAGGCAACCCTACCTCCTTTCCCCTGATTCCATAAATAAATTTGGCGCCTCACCTGTGTTTTTGTTGCTGCAGTCCTTGGCTTTATCCTTGAATTCCTTCACTCGTATGCGTGCTTGTGTGTATCCCGTCGTCCTTTTCCCTATCGAAACTCCTAGCGCTAGCAAATAAATGGGGGCAGCTGCATTGAAATGCGTCGATTTTTAACGATTTTCAACGGAATTTAATGCGCAACTTCGATTAAACATAAAACAAGTCAGCAGCGAAACAGCAACAAAAAACAAAATATGAGCCACAGTGTGACCGATTTGCTCTAATTGGAAATATCTCAAAGTGTAGGCAGGATAACAAAAGTAACTAGTATTTTTGGTATATTTTAAAACAACCGCCAAATTATAAAACTTTTTCAAAAACCGTATTTATCAGATTTAATTCCATTAAAAATTAAGTCATTTTTAAGTAATTCATTATTTGTTCAACCAATACAACCATTAGCCACATGGGCGAACATTAAAAGATAACAGATGCTATCATAAATCAAGCACTATGTGTATTATATCAATATGTTTTAAATATATCTAGAAATTAATAGACAATTTATACAAGTGTCCATTAATTTCTACTCCAAAAATTAATTTAATTTATAATCAGCTGGTAATAAGGTCATTGGTGTTTGGTATTTTTTTAAGCCCATGATGATGGTGTTTTGCACGTACCCAATCTTGGTCACACTGCCCAGAGGTCCAGCTGCGTTGTTGAAAAATATTTTCGATGCTTCGTTGGTTGTTTTATTTCTCAAGAAATAGCAATTAATCCAGTGGGAAAACGCGGTAAACTCGAAGCATTAGCAGAGCCGCTTTCAAGATGAACATATACAACAAGTTAAGGGCCAGGGAGCACGGATTCGGTGAGTATCTCGCTTGGCGGGAGAATCCCACTTTTGGCGCTCGAATTTCCTGCGAGCAAAGGTGTCGATTTCAAAAAGGCTCCAACGGGGTTTTAGGCGTTAAATGCCAGCTTGAAGCCAGACTTTTATAACAAAACTTGGAGGATTAGCCAGAAGAACGCGTACTGGTTGCTCCCTAGGAATTTGCTGATCGAGCAGAAATTCACGGGAAAAACACGACAAAGCCACGGCATTAATTTCACATATTTTTTCGTCTTTCCTTTCGTTTTTCCTCAAACAGCCAACGATCGGACCTACGACTTCGCCCTGCGTCGCCTTTCCGTGGCCAAGGACGACAGCTGGAGGGGCATAGCGCCGGCCAACTACAGTCCGGATTTCAACCCGGAGCCGCCGATCTTCTCCGCCAAGTTCGCCAACTGCGATGGCTACCGACACATCTTGGCCATTGCCAACGAGGATGGCAAGATCACGCTGCAGGACACCACGCAGCGGAATCAAGAGCCGGAGGAGCAGTCCTTAGTGGGTCCCCAGTGCCACTACAATGCCGTGTTCGACTTGGAGTGGGCCCCAGGGCAGATGCGCTTCGTTTCCGCCTCGGGCGACCACACGGCCAGGCTGTGGGAGGTGGCGGGCTCTGGCATCCGTGGCCTGAACTCCTATGTGGGTCACACACGCTCCGTGAAGTCTGCGGCCTTCAAACGCACGGATCCCGCTGTCTTCGCCACCGGCGGACGCGACGGCGCCATTCTCATCTGGGACATACGAGCCAACCTCAACATGGACCTCACGTCGCGCGTGGACAACTGCATCTACAGCGGGCACACGGGCGGACCGGGTACTCCGGTCTCCCAGCGGAAACAGCGCACACGGACGCCCAAAATGGCATCGGGAACCACATCAAGCAGCATTACAGGCCTGGCCTTTCAGGACAATGACACACTGATCTCGTGTGGCGCCGGCGATGGAGTGATCAAAGTTTGGGACCTGCGGCGGAACTATACGGCCTACAAGAAGGAGCCTCTGCCCAGGCACAAGTTGCCCTACGCCGGCTCCTCCACCTTCCGCGGCTTCACGAACCTGATCGTGGACGCCGCCGGCACCCGGCTGTATGCCAATTGCATGGACAACACCATCTACTGCTATAATCTGGCTTCCTACTCACCCCGCCCGCTGGCCTGCTACAAGGGTCTCCTGAACTCCACGTTCTACATTAAGTCCTGCCTGAGTCCGGACGGGAAGTATCTGCTGAGCGGAAGCAGCGACGAGCGTGCGTATATCTGGAACCTGGACCATGCGGAGGAGCCGCTGGTGGCTCTAGCTGGGCACACAGTGGAGGTGACCTGTGTGGCCTGGGGCTCCAGTCACGATTGCCCCATTGTTACCTGCAGCGACGATGCCCGGCACAAGATCTGGCGGATTGGTCCGGACCTGGACGGACTAAGTGAAGCGGAGCGGGCGGAACAGTACCGAGGAACTGCTTCCTATGTCAGGGAGTTCGGCAAGAAGTCAACAGCTCCTTCAGTGGGGAACCACAAGTACAATCTGCGCGATCTGGAGTCCACGCCGAGGTCACTGAAGCGATTGATGGACCAGAACGAAAGGACTCCGGGCTCCATGGAGAAGGTGACCACCAAACGCTCATTTCTGGAAATGCTGGGCGTGGTGGGTGGCGAAGCTGAGGCCACCGAGCAGCCTCAAAAGCGTCTGAAACCGCTGGAATCCCGGGGCAGACGACTCTTTGGACCCTCTAGCCAGGAAAGCACCTGCCGGCACATTACGCTGGCGGCCATAAACGAAGAGGAGGCCTCGCCAAGCAAGCGGCAGAAGGAGAATTCAGCGGCCGAGGAAGTCTCGCCACTGCCCAAGCTCCTGGGCACGCCCATTCACTCTCCCTTGAGTGAAAATGTGAATCACATGTACACCTCCCCGCCAACTACTTCGGCGGCGGCGGCAGCAGCAGCAGCAGCAGCTGCCTCGGCGGAGTCTGCCGCCAATCCAGCGCCGCTCTCCGCCGTCATCTACTCGCCCACCTCCAACCTGCCCAACTACGTGCTTGACGGCGAGGCGCCGCATCTGGGCATCATGTCGCCCAAGCGGAAGGCCAAGGAGAAGGTGGACTGGCTGACGAACATCCGCAAGCAGAAGCTGATGAGTGGCCGGGCGCATGTGACGTTCAGCGATAAGATTAGCGAGGACCAGCAGGCAGATGTACTGGCCTCCCCGCGACTCCAGAGTCTCCGGCAATCCGAGTGCAGTCCTCGGCTACAGGCCACTCCCCGCAGGCGCATCTCTCATAACGATGGCGGAGGCGGCACACCAGCGGGAGGCAGTTCCTCCTCGCACACCCACACACCATCCCAGCCCAGGACGCCCACGTCGAGCAGAAGGAACAGCGAGACTACGCTTTTGCGGTTCTTCAGCGTTCAAAGGAGCAGCAGTGTGCCTGCGGAGGAAGCGACCTCCACTGCTGCTGCTCCCTCCTCCTCCCCACATTCACCGGCGGTGGCTGCTCCCGCGGCCGCGCCCCTTAGCCTGCGTACGCCCACCACAACGGCGGTGGGCGGTGGCAGCGATTGACGCGCACTTCATACCATTATTGCACTTGTAGTTTTAACCGGACATTGTTTAAGTTATTTTATGTAGATCCTAGGTTGCATCTATCGCGGGCCGAGTTGGTAACCAACTCCCAGCCCCGCCTTTTTGTACAAAGCCAATACAAAAGACTAATGTGTACCCCAAATAAAAATTAAATCAATTTTAAAACTGCTTTTGTTATTTTTCGGTCTTTTCAACCTTCAGTTTAGGGATTTTTAAAGGTATTCCTTTGTGGTAATTCATGATTTGGACTGATAACGATTTTAAGGGGATTCCCTAGTGAAAGTTTGAAAAGTTTTGTCAAAAAATCATCGATATATCGATATTTGTGCCTGCCAACTTGTTTTCTTGGAGCTGTCATTAAAAGTTGGAGCTGCCAACTTTTCTTAAGCTCAATTGCAGCGCTCATAAATTTAAATAAAGTTAACTTTTACGATTTTTGACTAACTCAAACCTCAAAAGCTTAATTATTTACATATCTTCCACATCTTTCACTTCCCTTATCTATAATTATTTCCGTATTTAAACTACATTTACTGCAATGGCTTCAAGTTACTTTTAATTTCCTTTTTTTGGCATAATCAAAACATTTTTTCACTGGCACTCGTGGCTGAATAAGTTAGTTTACCTTCTTTTCCGGCTGCTGCTGTTGCTCCTTCCTAACCGCATTATTCAGCCGCATGCTCTGGAAGAGTTGCTTTGCAACGCCTCCGAGCAGCAGGATGTGGGTGAAGTGCAGAGCGGCGCTGGAGAAGTTCGTGCTCGGATAGGTGTTCCAACAGTACTCGATGAGGCCGAGGATGAGGCAGCGCACGCCCAGGGAGTAGGGCGTGGACCAGGCCAAGTAGGGCAGCGAGTGGAAATACCAGACGTAGAACTGATAGTGCAAGGATCGTGCGCAGGCCACGCCCACCAGGTTGCTCAGGAAGAAGGGCAGCAGGGCCAGCTGAGTGCAGCGATCGAAGTGGATGCCATAGCGCTCCTGGCCCGCCGACTGGGCAGGTGCGGCAGGAGACGCCTTCCCTCCAGCTGCTTTCTGGAGGCTCTTTTCAAAGGACTTCAGGAAGGACTGCTGCTCGTTGGTGAGCTTTTCCTGGTCCTTCCCCTTTTGGGGTTTGTTCCCCTTCTTCTGGCTCTTCACTTCGCGATTTTTGTTCGTTATTTGGGGCTGTAGGTGATCCTCAACGCGGCGCAGGCGTACGTAGCTCTGGAAGAAGGTCCAGGTGGGCTTGGCAAACACCAGAAGGAGCACTAAGTGCAGTCCTAGCAGCGACAGGTGGAAGGTTCGGTTCTCGAAGAGCTCCCTGGTCAGAAACCGATAGTTCACCGTCCACTTGTGCTCGAAGATGCGGCCCAAATCGAAGCTTCCTCGCAAATACTCCACCGGATAAGTGAGCAGGAAGGGAGCGCCCAGCAGCAGTTGCAGGCCTCCGCAGATGACCAACTGGAGCAGAGTTTTCAACAGTCCCAAGTTGGCCAAGTAGAACAGGAAGAGAGCTGGGGCAAAGAGCAGTATGTTCATCTTTACGCCCACCGCCAGGCTGAAGAAGATGCTGCCAAAGGTCCACCGCCGATCCATAAAGAGATTGAGTGAGACGTAGAACAAAACGACTGCCACCGGATCGTTGAAGAGTCGCAGCACGTAAATCGAGTGGATGCGGTACGAGGTGAAGGCACTCAGCACGAGGACGTACGGCGGCACCTTCCGGCTCTTGGCGTAGAGTCGCAGCACCAAGGCCAGCTGCAGGAGGTAGATACCAGCGAAGATGTACTGCGCCAGCCGGACATTTGTTCCATGGGAAGTCAGGTGGTAGAGAGCCGAGTAGATGTAAACAAAGGCAGCGGGGTAAACCAGAGGACCAGTGTCACCTAAAAGTAGAGATATCAATAAGTTGCAAGCTTTAAAAAAAATTAAACTAAATAACAAAGATCATTATCAAAAAATAAACCGTTGAATGTTTAAATATTTCAAAATAACCGCCACATAATTCAAAATTTGACAACAGCTGTGCGTGTTCGCTGTGAATGGCCATCAGTGTTGCCAAGCTGGAAGTTTTTTCTTCCGCCGTTTGTAACTGTTCTACGAAAGGGTATTCAAAATATCTAAAACTAATCTAGGCAATATTAAAACTTAACAATTAATTAATAAAAAAGCCTGCAATGATCTATTAGCTATTACTTATAAATTCTTCTTGTATTAAATTTAATAATTTTTCTTATATTGAAAAGAGTAAGCTTTTTTCCCGCTAACGATGGGGCAGCACTGGCTGACATAACGAGCGGACTGTCAAATGGAAACGTCAAACGGCCGCTCCGAGCACGAGTGCGAGCGAGAGAGAACACTCGTAGGGCAGCATGGAGGTTATTACGGCATGTTAGCTGAAAAACTGATACATTTGTGAAATAAGATGATTTCGTGTAAAAATTTATTCGTGTTTCGGCAACTGCCGTCGGTGCGCGGCTGTCGTCACATACCGAGCAGCCTGCGCTCGGCCCTGGCGGCCACCGCGTGCTCCTCCACCGCGCCAGCCTACCGGAGCATCTCCAGCGCTTGGCAGCCCCCGCTGCCTCCCAAGCGGGCAGAGCAGAACCTCGTTCGCAGCTTCCACAGTTCGCGGCGGCTGCTGGCCAAGGACTATTACCAGACGCTGGGCGTGGCCAAGAATGCCAACGCGAAGGACATCAAGAAGGCCTACTACCAGTTGGCCAAGAAATACCATCCGGACACGAACAAGGATGATCCGGACGCCGGCCGCAAGTTCCAGGAGGTGTCGGAGGCCTACGAGGTGCTGAGCGACGACCAGAAGCGGCGGGAGTACGACACCTATGGCCAGACGGCGGAGAACATGGGCCGGCAGGGCGGCGGCTTCCCTGGAGGCGGATTCCCCGGCGGTGGCGGACCCGAGGGCTTCTCGCAGAGCTGGCAGTTCCGCTCTAGCATCGACCCCGAGGAGCTCTTCCGCAAGATCTTCGGCGAGGGCAACTTCCGTTCGAACAGCTTCGACGACTTCGCGGACTCCAAGTTCGGATTCGGGCAGGCCCAGGAGATGGTGATGGACCTGACCTTTGCCCAGGCGGCGCGAGGCGTAAACAAGGACGTCAACGTCAACGTGGTGGACCAGTGCCCCAAGTGCGCCGGCTCCAAGTGCGAGCCGGGCACTAAGCCGGGTCGCTGCCAGTACTGCAACGGCACCGGCTTCGAGACCATCTCCACGGGCCCCTTCGTGATGCGCTCCACCTGCCGCTACTGCCAGGGAACCCGCCAGCACATCAAGTATCCGTGCAGCGAGTGCGAGGGCAAGGGCCGCACCGTGCAGAGAAGAAAGGTCACCGTTCCCGTGCCCGCTGGCATTGAGAACGGTCAGACGGTGCGCATGCAGGTGGGCAGCAAGGAGCTGTTCGTCACCTTCCGCGTCCAGACAAGCGACTACTTCCGGCGCGACGGGGCCGATGTACACACGGATGCAGCCATCTCCCTGGCCCAATCTGTGCTGGGAGGCACAGTGCGCGTCCAAGGCGTCTATGAGGATCAGTGGATCAATGTGGAGCCGGGCACCTCGTCACATCACAAGATAATGCTGCGCGGCAAGGGACTGAAGCGGGTGAATGCCCACGGACACGGCGATCACTATGTGCACATCAAGATCTCCGTGCCGGACAGCAGGAAGCTGGACCAGAAGCGACGGGCCCTGATCGAGGCGTACGCTGAGCTCGAGGAGGACACGCCGGGACAGATACACGGGATTGCGCGGCGCAATGATGGCAGTAAGAAAGCAACGTAAATAACTCCCGAGCTACCAATGCAATCTCTCAATGTTCCTTGGAGCTTGACTTTCTAGTTCGAAATATACGTGCGTTTTATGTGCGAGCTATGTTAATAAAAGAGGTCTTTTCTTTTCCCCCCCAAACCTATCATTGCAGCGCAGGTGCGAGTGAAGGGGCAGGAGGTGCAGCAGGAGCAGCTAGCGGAGCAGCCAGCTCAGCAGCAGGCAAAGGATCAGGATCCGGCTCCAGTTCAGGATCAGAAGCAGCAGAAGGCAAAGACCAGCAGCAGCCGGGCCAAGAGGAAGCCAAAGCGAAAGAAGGCAGCGGATCCGGAAAAGGCGACAGCGGAGGCGGAGGCTTCTTAAACAAAATCAAGTCCATGTTCAACTGACAAACTGTGTTTGCCCATTGATTCTGTTTTTTAGTGTCTAAGTTACGCACGTTATTGTTGCTAAGCTTAATCTAAGTTCGGGGCGAGAACCGACGGAGTTATTGATGTATTCCAAATACGCGTTGGAAGACCGGAGAATGTTCATGTGAATAAATACCAAAATTGACCGTCGTTCAAGGCAAAAAAAAAATTTTAAATGTGTTTATTACGAAGCTTATTTATTTTATTTATAAAGTATCTCGGAACAAGAGCCTGATAAAGGTTATCAGACCTTAGGTTCTTAAAGATATCTTCTTTTTTTAATTAAGTTTCAGAAAAGGTAACAAAATAAAGCCAACAGGTGCAGGAATATAGGAGCCCCAAATTGGGTCACTCGATAGTTTCCAAAAATAGACTCGCAGAAAACTTACCCCGGAGCAGCGCGTAGTTCGTGGTGCCGTTGAGGAATCCCTCGCACTCCTGCATATAGGCCACCCAGTCAATCTCCGTGTAGGGAACCCGTTGGATCACCACCAGGTTAATGACGGCCTCAGCCAGCAGGATGAAAATGGAGACGAGAGGGACGGCAGCCGGCTCCAACAGCAGGTACTTGAAAAACCGCACATTCAGGTACTTATCTTGCAGGGACTGGAAGAAGCTACCGGACTTCTTACGCCGCACCGCCGCCCGGTGGCTGTTGGCCTTTGGCGGCGCCATTTTTTAGTTATAACCGGCGAAATTTAACCGAAATTAAATGCAAATAAAAATCCACGCGAACAATCAGCTGTTGCGCCACCTATCGATAGGTTTTCGAATTGAATTGGATAAGCTATCGATTGGCGGGGAACTTGAAAGGATAGTTCGAATACCGAACACGCAAAACCATCGGGATGGCGCCACCACTTCCGCTTTGTTGTAACCGTTTCCGTTTCTTATTTATTATGGAAATTCTTTTTAAGAAAACCGTTTTTTAATTATTATTACACATTTAAGAAGTATCAAATAGTTTTAATTATAAATCTATTCCAATAAGTCATAATGAATTTAAAATTTCCATAGCTATTTGCGACAATATAAAAATACAAATTTATTTATCATAAGCAATTATCTAAAAAAAATAATCAGGCTATGGTCATTAGGACCGATTGTTTTCAGACTACAACCGATTTTTTCTTTAAAACAAAAAGGGATTTTTAGTTTTTAGAAGTTGAAATTGAATTTAAATCCCTTTTAAGCTCCATAAGCTCTTGCTGACCAAACAAAAAACTCCTTTCAGTCTAACAATCACTGGCATATTCAGTTTAAAAATTGTTATACTCAAATTCCAGTTTTTCTGCCCCCCAGATTGGTTATATGTGGAAATCCTTGACAAGTTACAATCACAATCACGAGAATTCTGATATTCGTATTTTGCAAAAATGGAGAAAAAATAGTTTATTGAATCCGAGTCGCACAGGAAAACATTGCGAGGCCCGCAGGCTAAATACCTGTAAATCGTTTTGTTTCTTTCAGCTCTGACTTGTTCAGATAATTGGTGTGCCTTTCAGTCCTTCGGTTGGCTGCACAGCTAAATGGCAGATGGAGATCGGATCAGGAGTAGGAGCAGGAGCAGCAGCAGGAGCAGGGAGCAGGAGCAACACATGACGGTTGTGCTGAAACTTTTTTGTTGTGCAAACCCGGTGCAGTGGACACAATTAATGAATCGCGACAGGGGAAGAGAGGGAAAACAAGCAACAAGGCCGGTCCGGGAAAATCAGGGAAACATTTACATCCGTTGGTTGGCATTTAATTGCCCTGAATGGATATCCTGGCCGGAGTGCGAAGTGGGGTTAAAGGCGGACGTGGCTTCGAATCTACATCAGTTGTAACCGGATAAGCGGTTGGAGGCGGTGGCGTTTGCATGCATGAGCTCACCGGTCGGTTACGCCGTCTGACCCCTTCACCTTCTGCCTGGCTCGTGTTACACCGTTTGCCCTTAGCAAATACATCTCAGCGATGCGTTAAACCGCCGGAGCCACCAAGCGCCCAATCAGGCGCGCACCGCCCACCCGTTTTCCGTCATCGCTGGCCGTTAATCTGGCTCGCAAATTGGCCGCGGGCTGATTGGTTTCTTGCCTGTTGCGCATTACCACCTCTTCTACTATCGGCTCCTAGCCCGCAGGGATTTGGCACAAATAGAAGAGCATTCAATTCACTGGAATGCAGCTAATTACATCATGTGCATATGATATGTTTGAATTCCACCCGAGGGCCCAATATCCGCTGTTTAGACAGTAAATCGGGAAGAATTTTAGAATATGCCTGCAGGTGGACTGCAGCTTAATTTAAAACCCACACACAGTTTAATATGGAATTCAATTCAATCGAGAAGCGGACCAGAAGTATTCAATGAAATATTTTAATGTCTAAATTTGTTTTTATTTGTAGCATAATTTTGCGGGCTATTTTATTTGTTTTTTAAATTTAAATAGATAGCAGGCTTTCGTTTTACTGGTATGCAACTAATTAATTAATACTACAAAGTATGCTGTGTTTTTATTCGCCCTAAGGCCTAAGAGCAACAAGCAATTGTTGCACCCAATAGAGGCTATAACTAAAAGGGATTTACAGAACAATGGAACACGAATTTAATAAATAGAAATAATTAGACTCTCTTGGAAATTAAATGAACTGCACGCCAAACAGCAACATGAATAATTTGCCTAATTGGTTATTTGATAGTTTAGGATTTCACGGGCCGAGAAGTAGTATCAGATTTAGCAGTAGTAGTTGATTTAATTTACGAATATTGAATTTGAACAATAGAAAAATCAACAAGGGATAAAACAGACATGGCAGGGATTTATTTTTAATTAACTTACGCGTATATTGTATTATATTTCCTTATTAAAACTTTAAACATGTTCAAATTATACAATTGGCAAATAAAATGAGATAAGCCGGGATTTTAAATCCAACATGAAACCATTTTTGTAACAGCCCAAGTAAAAAATGTTTGATATAAAAGAATTTATGGAATTTCGGCAGAAATTGTAAATGCAATTCAAATGGAAATACTGTTTGCTTGACGAGGGCAATCACTCAATAAATATTTTCAGGTAAATAAATTCAGAAACCCATTGAATGCAGGCCCTTTGTGCGCTTAATACCTTAATTTAATGGAATTTCATGGTAAATGCATTTAAATTTCAGGCATTTTAGTTACAAATCAATTTTGAATTAAAAATTGTGATTTATTGATATATTTTAATTCAAAATGATTTTATTTCCCATATTCTGACATCAAATTTGTTACATTTTCAAAAAATTCATAGAAAATATGATTTTGGCAAAGTCATACCTCAGCTCAGCTCTGCCTGAAGTTATCACTTGCGTTTTTTTTTTGTGAAATATGCTATTCACTAGTGTGAACCTTTCATGTTTGTCGTCTCAAGTTTGTGGGTCAATCGAGTCCGTTAGTTATCGCTTTTTGAACTGTGAAACTAAATCGGTCATTCCTTATCGGTCGCTTTCGTCGCCTTTGCTGCGTCCCAACAGCCTCTAGCTTTTAGCTATGTACTCCCAGTGTGAGTGAGAAAATTGTTTATTAATCAATAATAATAATAATCAACAGGCTGGCACGCACACAGCCGCACGTCTGTATCGGTGCTGTTATCAGCCCGCTGCTGCTGTTGCTCCCATTGCTGATAAGGTCGTTTTTTTCTTTCTTTCCTTTTTATTGTAGTTTAATGCAAATCTCCCAGCATTCGGCCTATAATAGTGGCGAACAGTACTTTGCACTCGGCCGTCCGTTCACAGCCTTTGCATTTTATTGTCTCACGATTTAGCCATAAAAATGGGGACGGGCTTTATTTATCGCCGCCGCTTATTGCAATGTGCATGATACCCCAGTACTCTCTAGGAGGGGCAGAGGCCCAGCGAGCGAGGGAGAGCGCCGGAAAATGTCTCTGGAGAGTAAACAAAGCCCGCGGCCATTCCTCTATGAAATCTTCTGTTTGTCGAGCTTGGAGAACAGTGGAGATTCTGCGAATGTACATTACATTGAAAGAATTCCTCTACAAGTTTCCAGATTTTTCTGTACTTAATTTCTCCTATGCCTCGATTAAAACCTTAGAGGTTATTTAATTATAAATGTCTTCATATCAGAATTGGACAAAGAAATTATTGATATGAAGCTTGTATTGCCTGTTTCTAGGCCGAATTCCCAACTAGTTCTAGCAGCAAACTGATGGTTAACTTGTTTAACTGTCTTTATTCTCTAGAACAATTTTAATAAACAATTTTAACAATTTTAATAAAAATCGCATTTTATAAAATATTTCTTTAATAATCTAATAATTGTATTTTTTTTATATTTATATTGCATCTTCGAGATATTGAATACGCAGTAACTCTCTTTCAGATTTAGCTTAAATTTCGCTCTGTTTTGCACTTTTAGAAACGACGAGTAAACACTCTTTGTTGGGCCCCAACGCCTCCAAAAAGAAGAGGGGGAGAGGTGGGGTGGGAGCTAGACGATCGGAGGCGGAAAGTAGAAGTGCGAGGGAGACCTAAAAGTGTTGAAAATTGAACAGAGGACGACGCGCCGCGGCTTCGGTACACATTTGCATCTACTCTCGCATCAACAAGCACACACAAACGGGCACACACACACACACACCCAGCGCCTTTATAGGCCTCAGTCATTTAAGAGTTCAATCATATGAAGCGTCTCGTTGTTGTCGCTTCGTTGTCAAATCGCTCGTTGTTGTTTTTGTCTTTACATGTGCTCCCCACATACGCTGGACAATAAAAAAAAAAAAAATATGAATAAAAGAGAGGGCAAACACAGAAAAACAACTGTACATCTTGGTGGGGCTTATAAGACGCATGAAATACCCAGCAATTTTAAGAGATATTTGTTTAAATATTTGTTTAGCCTAATGAAAAAATAAAATAAGTTCATAAAAAATAAAATATGAAAATAAGTATCAAAAACCTAGAAGATAAATAGCGAACTTCATTATGGCAGGACACCGGAGGGTGGGTAAAAATAATCCATCACTTAGCTTTAACTGTGGAATACACATTTAGGATGCCTTTCCTAATGCCTTCCTCTTACACTGTTATTACTGTTGAAGTCTCTATAAAGAATTCATTTTCTTGAAAAAGGTCTTCTATTTAAAAATTAAAAAAAAAAAAAATCGCACGATTTTATACCCGGTACCGGTAGGGGATAAGGGTATTATAACTTGGTGCCAACCAAGAAGGATAAATCTTCGACCCTTTGAAGTATGTAATTCTGTAAAACAACAGATCTACAAGTGCTAGACATGCTCTCAGAATTTGAGTGAAACCGGATGATAAACTTGCCACAGTCTTTTAGCTCGATGCACTCGCTTTGGGTAATGGGTATCTCACAGTCAAGCACTCTCAACTGTAGCTTTCTTACTTGTATTTCTTTGGGGACCCATTTCACAGAGCCGCTGCCTGTTGCTGCCGAGCCTGCTCCCTCGTTCTCTCTCTCTTTCTTGCCCACTCCCCCACATGAGCGAGGCCCCTCTCTTTCTGGTTCGGGCGGCTCGTAATGAGCTTACTGCAAGTGTGTTCGTGTGCCGAGTGCTCTTCGGCTGCTGCTGCTGTCGTCAGCTGTTGTTGTTGGCTCCACACAGCTGGGCAGCAGCCCCAAACAGCCCCAGCACAGCAGTTGATTTCGGTTGCCATTTGCCGTTGCCGCTTTAGTTTAAGTTTGTCGCTGGCCGCTTTCGGTTCTTCGGCTAGTCAAAGCGCGCCAGAGCGAAAGCGCATGAACGCATCGCATCGCACGCACACGATAAAGAAACAGCCGCCGCCACCCCCTCCACCTGCACCCACTCTCTTCCACGCAGCAGAAGATCGCGGGAAATCAGAAAGCTCCGAAAACATCGGATAACCGTTTTTATTTCGTTAAACTTTTTAGTTCTTTTCGGTTTCGTTTTCGTTTTCGTTCTGGTTCTCGTTCACCTCGTTTCGTTCTGGTAACTTGTTCGGTCTTAAGTTAACAACAAATGCAGGCAAAGATAGCGCCAAAAACAAAAAGCTAAAAACAAATGACACTAAAAAGAGCGCCAAAAAACCAAAATCATTGTTATTGCATGGAAAATTACTACAGAAATTTCTTGTTCAGTGTGCGCCGGGCAAAAGCAACTGGCGAAAAGAAACAAAACTCAAAAAAAGCAACCCAATCCGAATAACACACAGTAAACACAGAAAAAAACAAAAAAGCAAAACAACAACAACAGCAGCGGGACAAGAGCATAAATTAGATTGGCCTCATAGACGAATAACAACGAACTCGAGCCGCGTAAACAAATTAAACGATGCTGGCTGCCCAAATTTAAATATAAACTATTATTGTTATCGCCGCTCGCTGTTAGCGCTGAGTTGTCTCGCTTTTTCCTCTTTTCGTTTTTCGCGCCAAATGCAATAGATTTTTTTCGACATTTTTCGGGCTTTTTCGTTCGACTTGCATAATTAATTGGGGGAATAGAGCGTAAATCAAAATCGTGACTAAGAATATTTTTTATGAGATCGAGCGAAAGCCCATATGTCCCTTCACACCCCCGCAACTTGTATATCCGTTTTCCGCTATTTCGAAAACACTCTTTCGAGTGTGCTCCTCCTTTTCTTTGGCTTTGATCAAAACAAAAACAAAAATATAATTTCTCCTTCACAGTTGTTGTTCGTTTGGAAACAGTCTGCAATTAGTAACCGTATCCCACGACAGTGTGTGTGTGTTATCAGGAAAACGGCGAAAAGAGTGTAAAGGAGGGTGAAAGACTCGCTGTATCAGCAATTCGAAAGACAAACACAAAAGGAAAAGTAACGGTGTGTGTGCTCTCCACCGCCGTCTCGCTGCCCCAAAATAAACCGATATTAAAAGAGATTACAATTACGCTTTTAAATAAATGCAGAGAGCTGTTTTAATCCGAAAACCAAAAGGGTAAGTTAAGTTCCTGACAAATGTCGAAATTTTGTAAATTCTCCTTTTGTTTTCTTCTTCTACTTTTTAGTAATAAATGATAAATGAGTATCGATAAAATATTCCGTAACACATTTGTAAGTTTTTACTTCAAGCAAAGTTCATTTCAAATATGAAACATTTGCAAACAAATTCCTCTTATTCTCTTTCCGTACAAATACATGTACATTCGCTTTGCTTTTAACAAAATATTCCCAAAAATGAGAAATTTCATTTAAATCCATCATAATTCCTCTCCACCACCTCATATTGGTAACTTTCCTGTCAAATCAAACAATTTTCGTGGGCAGATCCTGGCCTGGTTGTCAAAAGCTTTTACAGGCCCCCAATGGCGCGGGGACCCCAATATTCGAATGCAAATGGATTCAAAGAGCAGGGATGGATGCCAATAAGAGGCTTTTGGGTCAAAAGGAAAATGTTGCTGCACGCAGCTTGACCAAGAGTGCCCAAAAAATTGTGGGAAAAAAAACTGGAGCACTTAGAGAAAAAAACTACTTCTTGTTTATATCATAAACTGATAGCATAGTTTAATAGAACTCGAGAAGTAAAGTATGCAATAATTTTTACGCTCAGAAGGCCGGCTATTCTATGGTCTATGATTTACAAATTCTTTTGCTTTAAACACTTTGTGGAACACAAAATCTTATCACACTTATCATAATATTTAAAACTGAAAAGTATCCTTTTAAGTAGAGTGTTTTCTGTGCTTCCACACTTGATTCGTAGCTTACTTGTCAATTCCGTTTCTATTCTGTGGCCTTACTTCTGAACGCCGCCCCGTGTCCGCCCGGAAATCTCCTGCAGATCTTGCGGTCCGGTTTGTCAGTCCTTTCTGTGTGCAGCCTGCCAGCGCCAAGGATTATCCTGCGGCACGACAGCAGGGCCAGCTAGACAGCCAAACAGCTAGCCAGAGTCTGCAAATCGGATTGACTGGCTGTCATGTTCAGCAACAGGTTTTTTCGGAGTGGCCGCCGGCCAAAACAAAACAGTTTTCGGTAAAAGAAAAGAGGAAAATACAAAAAACTCAAAATGAAATGAAATGGAAAGACATGCCGGTCGGTTGGTCAAGGGGTTTCGCATCCAATTCTTACAGCATTTGATTTGCTTTTGCCACACAATTTCGAGTTGAGGAAATTGGCACTTGACCTACCGCACGGGAATCTAAATTAAGCAACGGCGGCGGCAGCAACAGCATGTTTTGTGAGCTCCTCGCCCCCCGTCTTTCTTGTCTCGGCAATTTTTGGTTTTTTTGGTTAATGCTGAAAGCATTTATTCTCTTTGTTGCCGCCGTTTGTGCCGTTTGTTTGCCATTTTCATTATTCCCCCGATTTGTTCTCGACTATTTCGTCATCGTATTTCTGTTTCAGTTTCGGTTTCGGTCTCTCCTTTTGCTTTGCTTAGCATCTAAAATTCGTATGTAATCGCACGACTAAGTAAGTTCTCAGCTCTTATCAGCGGCTGATAATTTAAAATGTGGAAGATGTGTGCTGTCTGCCCTTTAATAAAGCAAAAAGAATGTAATGCCTGCAAATGCAATTGCACATGAGAGAAGGTACTACTTATGTTAACTTGATGAAATCTGATGAAATTACAGCTACTTGCACGTAATATGCATGCGAAAAATGGGAGAAAACTGTAAGTTAAATCCCCTGTTCGGAGGTAAATTCTGCTTGTTTGTTTTTATATGCCATCACGGCGTATACGTAATGCTTCGGGCCGAATATAATTGAGGAATGGCTGGCTGGCTGGCTGGCTGTTAATGCCAATTATGATAAACGGTTGCCATGTCGACGCTTTCACACACGCTCACACACACGCTGCAGTCGAGCACAACTGTTGCTGTTGCCGGGTGGCCAAATGTGTGTGTGGTGTGTGCCGTGTGTGTGTGCGATGGGAAATCACTTGAACCGCTTGAAGAGAGGGCAATTGAAATGTGTGTGCTTCCATTTGGAGCTGCAATCAATTTTAAGCGGCTTTCGGCAGCGGGACAGCGGCACGGGGACAGGCAACTGAAAAGGTTTTAAAGTCCTGCTCCTGAAATAGTTCTTTTGTCTCCTCATATAACATGCAGGAACATCACCGCCGCCACAGTGCATCATAAATTATTTATGCTTTTTTTGCGTCGCTTAAAAGAATTAGTTGCCACAATGGGGACACTATAAGGAAAATAGGCGAGTATTCTCTACAAATTGGTAATAAGTATATTCATTTTTGTAGGTTAAATGCTGAAATATGGTCTTTCAAATGAATATTCCTTTAAAATTTGTGTTAATTTATATTTATAAAGAAAAATTACAATCAAGGAGGTCGTAAATAATATCATAAGCTGTATTTTAATGTAGAAAAGCCAGAAAAATTATAAAATTATAATAATTTAAATTTATATTAAGCGATAAATACTATTTTAAGGTTTGAGATTGAAAGGCATAGTAAATTCGGAGATATAAACCTTATTTCTAACAGTGCACTTCTTATTTTTGCAACTACTGCTGCTTAAATTGTAGTCACTTCTATGGGCGCAAAACGGGGGTTACTGAACTCTCAGCAGCGGCTGCAACAACACCAGCAGCAAGTGCAACAGCAACAGCAACGGCAACAGCAACAACTGCAACAAAAGCAACTGCAGTACACAAGTCTGTCTTAGTTAGTTTGCCGTTTATTTTGTGCAATTTTCTGCTTTTCTTTATTACAGACACACACAGGCAACGAGTAATTTCCATGTGACTTTACCTACGCCTCGCACCAAGGGGTATATTAGTTAGTTTAGTTTGTTCTACAGTTAACTATCCCTCTCCTCTCTCAGTTTTTTTTCTATTTAATTCCATAAATTGACTTACATTATCATATTAATTAATCTTATAATGACTCTAGCTCTAAATATAAGTTATATTTTAATTTATAGACATTGCTGGGGCTTCCCAAAGAGTACAAGCAACTTAATAAAAAAATTGATTGCAACAATCTAAGTCTTGTTAATAAATATATAAAACAAATCTAATCTTTTAATAAGGTTTATGGTGATAGATGATTACAGTTAAGGGAGGCCTAGCAACAGCCAAATAATTGTGAAATTGTATATATTTAAAGGCAGAACAATATTCTGTGAAAATAACTGATATTATATAATTATTATGTTATCTCTTAATTAATGTGTAAATTGATTTAACATTGTGATTTATATAATATCATGTTGCCACCGACCACTGACATCATTATTTTCTCTTCCCCTTAGAAACCAAAGGATTAAATATATATTTATAAGGTTTATTCAGTGGGACATCAGCATGAAAACCATGCACAAGGCTTGTTGGGTAAATTGTTATTTTGTGTGTGAAATTACCTGCCGCTGGCTGATGTAAATTTAGCATTTATTTGCGGTGGCAGTTGATTGGGCATTGGACGCATTTCTCTCGCTGGCTGAATGGCCGGCATCTGGTTGCCATTTAAATTGCATCAGCAGCCGCATATCTGATCCCTGTTGACGAAACAATTGCCAAAACAACGGGCAGATGTTGCGCCCAGCGTCAATTGAAATGCCAAAACTATGCGCATCTATGCGAGGCAGATACAGTATCTGCATCTGTATCTGTCTCTGCATCTCAGTGTGTATCTGTATCTCTGGCTGTGCATCTGTGCATCTACGAAAATATGCATCGTGAATCAGCTGCTGCTGCCTTTTTGGCACTGCGTTCGTTGGCACGTTGATATTCACGCACAAATGCCCCGAATGCTTTTGATATTTAAAATTAAATTGCAGAGCCAGTGCACTGAACTGGCCCACAGAGGAGACTCAGACTCAGATATATATCGCAGTCAGCAGTCAGAACTTGTTGCAAATTGCATTTTCCAACGCCCGTTTCAATAAACACATGCATCAGCGGGGGGTCAATGAACCGACCGGCAAATAACTCATTAGCGTAATGCCACACAGCCCGAAACATTGAGCGAATCGCGAATCGCACAAATCCCGCAAATCCGGGGGTATATCGGTGGAAATCGCTAGGAAAATCTCTCTCTTTCTAGCCGCATGATCGCACACAGCAGCAGCAGAAAAGCAGAAAACAACAAAACGTAAAATACGAATCGCGAGGCAAACAGCAAACAGCTCGTGGCAATCGCCACGCCCCACACACCCTCCCCAGCTCCCTCTAAAATATATATATATATATATATGCACTTATATCTGAGCAATCAGCGTCAATAAACGTTCGTTCGTTCGTTCGTTCGCTCGTCATCGCCTGCCCGCCCGTGCGCTACTGCACCGCAACAATGGCAAATAATAAAATTAGCAACAATGACGAACAAAGAAGCGCTGCTAGAGAGCAAGGTTTATAATTGCCATTACAAAATAATGATAAGCTGTGCCAAACGCGAAAAGAAAGGGACTCCGACGAGTGGCATTGTAAGTACAAAAAAGGATTCAACAAGTCGAACAATGGGAATGTATACAATTTGTACTAGAAATATATATAAGATATAGTATAAAATATAACAAAATCAGCAAGTCAAACAACAATAATGACAGGAAACAGCCCGCTCTAAAATTTTCACTAGAAACACTCCCCTCTGGGCGTCTGTAGTAACAGTTTTTGCAGAGAGTTCATCTAAAATTGCCAAGTACTAATTCGGTGACTTCTCAGTATATAACTGTAAATGTTATAGACTAAATCATAAGCAAATGTTACGTTAATTAGGCTAAATAGAAAATTAAGCATAGTTAAAGTTTTTGCAAAAAGTACATTTAAAATTCTCAAGCACGAATTCGGTGACACTTATATTGTTTTGCTTCTTAAAGTTGTTACAGAAAGTGCATTTAAAATTCCCAAGTACGAGTTCGGTGATTCTTAAATTGTCTTGCTTGCGTTCAAACTAAAGACCTTTGGCATAACAGTGGAGTCTCTCGCTTATAAGATATTAAGGGATATAAAATATGAAAGATCATTAAGATATTACAAGAAATATTTAAATGCAGTTCTTAGAGCTCTTAAAAATATATGTTTATGTGCCCAAAAAATACTAGACCTCTTTTGACAGCTGAGAAACACCTGCCCCTAATATAATGCACATTTCTTTGGTTATTTTATTGTGGATTCAAGTCAAGTATGATCTAAGTTCACACCCACGCCTTGATGCTGGCCAACAGCAACAAAGTAGTTCGGGTTTCATTCCTCGCTAATTGCCATAAAATGTATCTTTACAGAAGATGCCTAAGATGTTTATATTCTCTAGCCACATTACGTATACGCCCAGTGTGCTCGAAAATACAAGCACTTTGCGCCGCTTTATTGGTGGCCATTTGGGCAGCCGTCCATTAGACAGCTTGACACCAGGCACACCTACCGCCCAGCTCGCAACTCACACCTTACACCCCAATCTCTGTGAAGAACTCTTTGCTCCGATATTTGCGGCAACAGCTGCACCTGTCGCTATTTCCGTGTTGGCACCACAAAACACAACGATAAACGAGAAAAAAGTCTATTTTTGGGACTCGAATCGAATCGATCGTCAGAGACCATTATCCATATAGTACAGGAGGCGACCGATCAGATCGGTGCAGGCCTGCACTTTCTGCCACGGCACCTCGAGGACCTCCTGCTTCGGCTTGGCCATCCGTGGATCCGCATCCGGATCCTCCTCTTCCACCCTGTCGTTGGCCAGCACCGTAATGATCGCAAAGGAGAACACCTTCAGGTCGCCTTGGCGGGCGGCTATGACCTCCGGAATCACGGACATGCCCACCGCATCCACGCCCAGGGTTCGCAGCAGCCGCTCCTCCGCCAGGGTCTCGTAGACCGGACCGCCCATGCAGGCAAAGATGCCGCTTCGCAGGCTCTTGTCAATGCCCATCGCCTTGCCAATCTCCTGGGCCTTCTTCAGCAGCTCCCTGTCGTAGGCGTTGACCATTGGCAAAAACCTGCACCCGAAGCGCGGATCGCTGGGCCCCTCCATGGCCGTGTGGTGCATCATGCCCACGATGTTGATGTGGTCCTCGATCAGCATGATGTCGCCCAGGCAGTAGCTGGGATGCACCGAGGCGGCGGCGCAGGTCAGCATGATGGTCTTCACGCCGCACAGCCTCATCACGTGGACGGGCAGGGCACAGGTGGCCAGAGTGTGGCCCTCGTAGCTGAGGAACCGATTGGACAGCGCTATGATGGGTGCACCCATCACGTAGCCCACCAAGAAGCAAGGGTTTTCCGGATCATCGCTGACCGGGAACTTGGGTATGTTGGCATAGGGAATGACCACGGCTTGCTCCACCAGAGCCAAGATGGGAGTGAGGAATTTGCCGCAAATCAAACCGTACCTGGGACGGATGTGGGTGACGTCTATGATGTACTGGGCCATGGCCGCCACGGTGTCATAGTCGTAGAGCAGGCTCTGGGGCGTTGGTACCACCTGCTTGGGCTTCCGCCGCTCCTCCTCCTCCAGCTGCAGCAGGCGGCGGGCCGCCATGCGCTTGGCAATCGGCGACCTGCTCTGGCAGCAGTTGGCGTTACACATGGTCGGGCGGGGCAGGGCAGGGTAGGCAGGAGAGCCTCCAAACAAGATTTGTAAGGCGATTTGCCAAGGGAAAAAAATTTTAAATAAATTTTTAATATATACAAAATGACTGTTACATCAGCGGAAATGTCAAAATCCATTAAAGAATATATATTTTAATAGGGAAAGCTCCTGTTCTTAATGGTTGCTTCATTACTTTCTTTTTATGTATTTATTTAGGGCTAATAGGTCTTAAGGTCAGTTCGATATCAGCCAAGGTAGAGCTTAACTTATAAGTAATAATATAACAAAACAAATCGAATCATTTACTTTGTAAACAGGAAATATATATCCTCTGCTATTAGCTTCTTGTATCTGCTAGTAGAATATTCCACTTTAGTTGCGCAAATTTAATTAAAACGAAGCAGTTACATAGTTGTGGTTTCCAGGGCAAAACAACAGAGTTAATTAATTTTCTGCTGCTATTTTCCTGTAACTTAATATTTATCTGCAAAATACCTCAAGCAATATAAGAAGATTTAATCATAATTTCAATTATTCTAGATATCTGATATCAGCTGTTTCTCCAGTTTCACCAGTTTCTGGTTATGTACGATTATTTAATCACAACTTAATTTAAGCTGTGACTGGGCTAAAGATAAAACCAAAACATAAAACAAAGGCAGAAAGGCACAAAGGCTCACCGTGACGTCTGCGGAAAGCGAGCTGGGAATTTCAGTCCGTTTGATGCAGTTTCAATTTCCAGCTGTGAATTGTTGGACGAGATTGGGATGGGTTTCCCCCCGGCTGGTGACAACAGTTCCTGGTCCTCTAAATTTAATTATCCTGAACTAGAACTGAACACCCATTTAATTGGTGACAGATTTTATACAACAAAGTCCTGCTTTAAGTGATTGAGAATTGCTTAGTTTGGTGTTGGGAATTTATTGAATATCACTTTCAGTGTTCAAACCTAAGAAGAAATAATAAAGTAATGAAGAAAAATGATTTCTCTTAGCTTTTAGCAATTATAAAAGCATAAGAGTTATTTTTATGAGGAAACCTTTAGTTTATCCTCATATTTTATGCACAAAGAAGAATGCTAAAAATTTCCCAACTTTTTTAAAACATAAGTACGCCTTCGTTACTAAATAATCACCTCGTAAAAAGCCTCTCTTTTTTTTGCCTAAAATAATTTCATACCTGGCAAATGCAATGCCGACGGAAGTCAGGAACTTTTTGAATATTAAACAAGTTTTTGTTTTGAGTGGCAGACTATGCCCCGCCTCTGCCTCTGCCTCTGCCTTTGTTCTTTTGCACATTGGCAAAACTAATTAATTCCAATGCTGTGAATCCTTGCAGTAGGTGCAATTTGGAATTTAATTTTCAACGTAAACATACCGAGTGGTCACGCCCCCCGCTGAGGAGGCGCAGAAGGAGGAGGAGCGTGTTTACCACGTTTACCATGTTTACCATGCGTATACGTGATAATAACGCTCATACGCATGGCGACGCCCCAACAACAGCCTCTGTGTCGCGCCGTTCAATGTCACTGAGCGCCAGAGTTCGTTTACAGCAGCATCCATAGTATAATTCACAATTCGAGTGGTGTGAGTGGATAAATTAAATACGCTTGTACGCGGCGACAAGCGATAAACAAGACACTCGAGCCGGGGTCTGAGATGTGGCCACCACATGGAGAGAAAACTATTTAAATGGGGTTTCATCTTGATTTGTTATCGTTTCAATAGAGAAAAAGTGGTTATAGTATTGGAAATAAATAGGAAACTGTGTATTTCTTAATTTAATCTAATATATATTTAAATGCTGAATTTATAGTTGAAACAGCACCCATTCCTGAGCCAGATTTATTCGCTCTGTGCCTCGTGAGTCTGGAGTGCACTGGAACCGACTGGACTAGGCCGAGGTTTGATTCAATATTTTCGCTAATTTGTTGAGTAAACCTTGGCACATGGTCTTGTTGACAAATATCCACAAATATCTATCCCCACATCTGTCAACCGATCCCGGCTCAGCTGCTTCTGTGACTTTGAGGAATCGCTGAAGCGTTTAGTATGCTCATGACGTTGTCAATAATGAAAAATTATTAATAGAGGAAACTTTGTAACGCTGTTTGTGTTATTCGAGTGCGCGCCAAGTTGCTTGGGTTACAAAGCCCAAGCTATCCGCTGTTTAATTTCATTTTTTTAACGTTTTTTTCTGGCGATTTGTTTGTTATTCCAGTGCAGCGCCGCCTACCATGTCAGAGTCACGTTTGAGTCCGAGTACGAGTCCAAGTCCGAGTCCGAGTGCGAGTAATTCGCTTTGATGACTCGCTGTCTCGATGTCTCGATTGCCTCGACGCTGCGGGGCCAAAAACCGCAAAAGATTATCCGGGGGGCTTGTAACTCTATATATCTATCATCGTTCAGCGTCTGTTGTTTTCGCCAGACTTTTCGGCTTGTTTTCGTACCCCTTTATGCCGTTTTTTAGCCCGCTTTTTTCCCCGTTTCTGTTTGGTTTGTCTGCTGCTGCCGTTGCCATGGCTATTTGTTTGTCACTTTGAGTCTGCATGCCAAAAAATGCGCTGTTTGCGCTCGATATTAATTTCGGTTTCGCATTTATCCCGTCTCTTAACGCCCCAATCCATTATTAATATTATTTCTTTCTCCACTTTTTTGTTGATTTCACTCTCACCTTGCCCCAGGAAGAGGAGCAGAAACCCGTTTTTGTCCAGTCCCATTCCCATTCCCAACTCCCAGTTCCATTTCCTTGCCTTGTTTATTTACCAATTTTTTCGCTGCGTTTTGCTTTGTGCTCGATGTTTGCTTTGTATTTTTGGCATTGCGCGATTTTTTTCGGGGTGTCTGTGTGTAGGCTTGGTAAATATATGCCACAGACGTAAAAACTAAAATAAAAATAAAAGAAAGCAGCGGCGAAAAAAACTGAATATTTTGACTGGCATTTGAATGCTAATTGAAGCTGAAGCTAAAGATTTGAGTGGCCGAAACGAGTTGTTGCTGTGGGAAGTCGGCAGTCGACAGTCGACTGGCTACATAATAAAGCTGTGATATGTTAATTAATTAAGCTCACTGGCTAACGACCTTTTCGCCTTTCTTCCGCAGTTACCACCGACACACACCCAGCCAGATCTAAGCCTCTGAGACTCTTCGGGCCAAGCTAGCAAAACCGACAAATGAAAACCAAAAACAGGATCAACATCAACAGCAACAAGTGCAATTGCTTTAGTCACTCGAGCCAGGGAATCGCCATTACCGATGAGAAGAACGTTCTAAGGATACAGAGCTATACGTACAAGTGCTTGAATCACAATCCGAGACCTCGGATACTTGGCTGAATCCCCGCGAATTTCGAATAAAAGCTCAGAAATCACAAGCACCAGCACCAGCACCAGCACTAGCAGTTGCAGTACAGTGAAAACCAGACAAGGGAGACCCTGAAACAGCACCAGCCACTTCAAGCCGAATCGAGTTGAGAAAAGAAAATCTGGTTTGCTCTTTAGAAAACAACAAAAAAAAAAACAGAAAACAGAAAACCGAAACGATCCGCGGACGAGCCTCCTTTGGTGCATTTCGAGTTTCGAGCTGCTCCGCTGCTGCTTTTTTGCTCCACTTTCGTGGGGCTCCATAAACAAAGAGCCAGGCGGAAAACTGGTTATTTCTTTATTTTGATCGCAGCTGAGCTGCAGCGACCTCTGATTCCGATACCGAATCCGAATCCGATTCCGAATCAGAATCCGAATCCCAGCTCTGACTTTTGGACCCGCTTGAGACTCGCCGCCAGACTCATGTACTACGCTGTTGATTACTACGCGGATATGGGACAAATCTCTCAAGATGTAAGTACTAAGAACCACTTGTAACCCGCTATTAAAATGGAAAATTATGTTATTTGATATAAATTTTAATTAGAAGAGTGTAATGCACTGTAAGATATATTTAGCATTACTAAAGAAAGTTATGAAGAGCGAGTTGAAGTAATATAAACTCGATAATATCCTTATAGTATTTTTGTAAATACAAAAAGAAATGGTTTGAAGGCTTGCAAAGCTTTCAGATAAATCTAGAACCCTTTCAGATTATCAGAAGCTTTAGGACAATTCAGTTTTATACATAAATCCCTTATCTTAGACTACATTGTTTCCCTTAGTGTAGTTTTTCCGTTGATTAAGCAGATCGCATTGCATTTCAATGGGGCTGCCTTGGTTTTTATGCCCCATAACTTGCATAAAGAACTGTGTAATATAGATTCTGGTTTACGCACATCAAAAGCAAAGCAAATGTAGTTACTAAAAGTTGCTGAACATTTAATTTAGTCCCTGCTTAACTGGACTATGGAAAATACTATAGTTCCACAGTATAAATAAATATATTCGTAAACCTCCCACCTTTGTTTGCTAATTAAAACAAATTGTGACCTACATACCCTGTCATGTTACGATTTCCCTTGCTTTAGCATCCTGTAAGCACATCCTCCTAGAGATAATAACAGCTGGGCAGCTGGGAATCACATGAAATGCAAACAATTTTTACCACGAGAACTAAAGGGTTTTTTTTCCTCGATTTATTAGGGAACTATGATATGTGCTGGCTTCGTGCGCCGGGCAACTATTTGCCAGAGCAACATAATTAAGTTGGCCAGCACCAGTAAACGGAGAACCGCAAGGCAAATATGCAAGGACGATGCAGGTGGAAATGCCACGAATGCGGAATACCTTTTGCATTCGAAAATTAATGAAAAATTTTATTTAATAAGCCATACCTAGCCGTGGGAGGAATTTGCTCAAGTGAGGTGCATTTTCCAGCGGCTTCCGATTGCCTATAGCATTTCATTTATTATTGTTTTTCTGTATTTAATTAACAGCATAGCAACCGGCCAAAAGAGCCAACTTTCAAATGCGCAGTTTATCAGAGTTGAATATGTGCGGGAGGAGGGATTGTGGAATTTTTGTGAAACCTTTGATAAGCCTTTGATAAGCAGTCGCCGGTCGCCAGCATGGAATATTTTCTTTATATGTATGTACCCTTCTCCTGCTGCTGTTTCTCTTTATTTTTTTTATTTTCTGTTAGATGTAGCACAGACCCAGAAACAGAGCTACAAAATAGATAACATTAAAGCTAGGCGACCAGAGTGCTTTGTTATTTTTTATTGCGAATGTATAAATGCGAAACTGGGTCAGCTAATCAGCGAAATTGATGCAAATGTCGGGTAATTGCGACTTTAAATTAATTGAATTAAATGTAAAAAAAAGAAGAGGGAGGAAAAGAAGAAAGAACTATTTATTTGCTGTAAAAACAATGAGTTACAGATGTGGTTACTCGGTGGCATTATCAACGCATGCCAGATGCAAGCATTAATCTAATTTTGAAGCGAGTATTATTTACATTTAAATTTGAATTTAGATTTGGATGTCACCTAAAATGTATTTTTAATGCAGAATTATTTATCTAGTTGCTGTTAACTAAACTCCAGTTTAATATAAGCAATTACTAAAATAAACTTATTAAGAGCCTGTTAATTTCTCGGAGAGATAAAGTCACTGCTGAAAACATTTTCTCAACCATCTATGCGATAACAATAACGGGCATCCGAACTCTCTGTTAACTCTTTTTCGACTCGATAAAGTGGCAGCTCATAACAAAGAGAGAACACTGAAGAAGAAAAAAGGGTTTACTGCTGCTTTGTGTGTGCTTGCGCTTGGCAGCACAAATCGCTGCTTAACAGCACTCTGTTTATCCTTTACGTTCAGATAAATTACAGGCGTCTAGAAACCCGATTTGTTTTACGACACATTCATCCGGTAATTGCCTTTTTCAGGCAAATAATTAACTGGGACTTTAACAGTGAGACGACAAACCAGAGTAAAATTATTGCCTTTTAACACTACCTTAGCCAGTTAAGCCATCACCGCCATATAATTTAATACATGTTATTAAGACATTAATTGAACCAATTTTTTTTTAACGAAAATCACAGTTTAACCTTGCAAAAACGAAATGTAATTAAAATAAAGCTTCTGCTTTCGACTGCGCTTGCAATGTGTCACTGCAATTGCAGTTGGAATCAAAGTATAAATTAATTTCAATTATCATTCGCCGATCCCGAATGACAAAGAGCATAAACAACAGCCAACGGCCATCAGCCATCATCTGTAGCAGGCGAAGAATTTTATTTACGCAATAAAAATATAAATTGTATAAAAATACACACAGTGGGTGAGCGGGTGTCAAAGGGGTGTTCAGTGGGTGTTTCTGTGGGTGGTTCTTGGAGGGGGATAGCCAGCCAGCGAGTCAGTCAGTCAGTCAGTCAGTCACCGCGGCATGAGGGCAATATCAAAATAAACAGATGTGCGCCATTCCCCACTCTGGCAGCGGTCCAAAAAGGCTTTCGCCTTTGGGTCGATTGTGAGTGGCAAAAATGGCTGAGATTGAGTGATTGACGCGGTTTGATTCGTCGCATCCACGGAAACCCGATTGCAGCGCCAAATGCAGAAGCGAACCCGCTGACGACAGCCTCAGCAAGTGCTTGCCATTTGTCTCAATTTTAAGGGCGGAAGTCGAAGGATTTTCGAATTGAAATTGTGCGGCTATAAACCAAAATTCATTTTATAGTTCTTGGAGGAGCATAAATTCTCGCCATAAGTTTATAACTGTCAACAAAGTATTCACACAAAAAATAGAAAATATTATTTAAATTTTAAATTAAGAAAGATGTGATTATTTAAAATAGAATAGAATATAGTGCCTGCTTGTAGAGAGTTCGTCAACCTCTTCTGCAGTATTCTGTTCCCGATGGCAATTTCTTATCACCATCGAGCGGTCTTATCTGAAGACTATAGACTATAGAGGCCCTAGTAATAGACACAAAGACTCGGCACTTGCAGACACTACTGGATGTAAGTACAACGGCGGCCGTAGACCTAATAATTTGCCACACTCTGTCACCATTGTTTGCCATTCGCCGGCTTTTTGTTTGTGTTGTTGCTGCACTTTATCAGCAGACAAAGTGTCGCTTCGAGTGCCAGACAGCTCTTGGGCTGAGTATATATGTGTATATAGCTATATCCATGGTTGGAACCACGTACCGTCGTCCGCCCACACTGTTTGTGAAACCAAGAAAAAGACGCACACTCACTCTGCGGGGGATTTCAGTGCGTCCAAAGGTTGGTAAAACAAGAAATTCTGTTTTTGTTTTGTTGGAAATATTTGCCACAAAGACCGAGTGATAATGTCAATTTTAGGTAATTATCTTGTTAAGTGAGTTGTATTAATATTCAGCATATTATATTTAATAGCATTCATTAGTCAATCATATATTTTAGGATTGCTTCATTAAGGAAAACACCCAAAGCTAATGATAACTTATTAAGTCATTAAAATAATCATTAATTAAAATACTTTGGGCCTTGATACTAGTATCACTGCTAAGGTGCCAGCTAACTAACTGATAGTAAAAACTAATCGGGTTTCTCAACGACTGTAATTTAACTAAAAGAGAAAGAACAACAGAGTGCTGTTATGGACCGAACTGTTTTGTTAAGCGCAAGCAGACTCCACTTAAAAGAGCTGTAAAGCCTTCTCTTCTCCTTCGGTGGGCTTTCTGATATGAGCTGTTATTTTATCGAGTCGAAAAAGACTTAACAGCAAGTTTGGATGCGTATTAATGTTAGCTCTCATATTGACGCTCGATAATTTTCTTAGCAAAGGCTTTGTGTGTGCTATAAATTGTAATTTAGAGGACAAAACCTTAAATCTTCTTTAAATATCTAAAAATAAGCAGAAATATTATTATTTCAAGAGCATTGTGCAGTAAGCAATAAACAAACCCTAATCTTACTATAATTCTATTAATAACCACTTCTCTGGGATCCTATCATACCTGTAGACTAACAATATCTATAATTATTACCCATTTGGCACTAGTTAATTTAAACAAACACCGCCTGCGATACTAGAAGTTGAAATCAGCAGTTTGTGTCCGTCCTGTTGATAGCTTTCCATATTGCATTTGACAGATTAATTAAATATGCCGCGCGCTGCACTGCACGGCAAGTGCAAGTTGCAAAAACAAACTTACGTTTACGGGCACGTATAAATAGGTAGATGTACGTATACATACATCTATGCATGTTCATATAATGTGCCTGCATGCGAAATATATGTATGTGCTATGGAACAACTATAGGAAAAATAGTTTATCACGTCTAGACTCTAGAGTCTCTATTATCTACGCACACACAGCCAGGCCAAGCCAAGCCAGGCCAGGCCGAGCACTTGGTTTTTTGTTTATTCGTACATTTCAATGTTTTGTGACCGGTTGGGTGTAGTCGAGTCACTAACCGAAATGAATCAAGTGCTCAGGTGTGCGGAGTGATAAGCCATATATGGCTATATGGTCCGGCCAGGTAAACACCGGGAGAGGGGTAAGTGTGGCCCATTTTGGGGATTAATAATAAAAGCAGCATTCGAGGGAGAGTATTTACTTAACTTGAAAGATGCGATATTTAAGGGATACTTCTCAGTGGCGGTGATTTATTAATTATCAGTAGAAACTGGATAATTAGAAACGCTTTAAGAGGTCCTTCGTTGTAAAAGAACAGCCCTCGTTGGGCGCCAATTCTGTTATTCTGTATCATTAAATGTTATATAAAAACTGTTATAATTTTATTATACCAAGTTAAAAGGCTGTTTGAATTTAATAAAATATCAATCACAAAAATATTAATCACAAATTGTATTAGATTTTCCATTAAACCCTTAAAAACTAGTTTAAAAGACCCAATTAGGTATTTCCTAAGCTCTTATAACCTATATTTTTCTCAGCCATCTATTTTTAATAAGCTTCTAGAAAATTTTGAAAGAATTTCACAAGCTTTTCCCTTTGAGAAGCGTATTATAGACTTCGCGCATTGCATTCCCTGAAAATGTTATCAGTCGTACCTACTTATTTCTGTTGTGCTTTGTTATTGTTTTATTTCACGTTTCGCATTTTCATAGATTTTGTTTTGTTTGCCTTCGTTGTTTTTAGTTTGCATTTCTATAACACCTGACTTTTTTCCACTTTACTTATTTACCTGCTTATTGTTTGGCGCTCTCTCGCTCGCTCTCCCCCTGCTTCTGCTTCTGCTTTTGCCATTTATGCTAATTTATTTGCCTGTTTACCAGCTTTTGTTTTAATCTGTTTGGGGGCCGTGTTGACACTCACCGCTCACTCGCTCAAGACAATGAGTTGGCCAGAGTCATTTGGAGAGGCGGAGAGCTGAAATTACAGTAAATTTATTGTTATTCCCTCGCTAATTATGTTAATTTATTAATTTGGCTTAGTTTGTGTGCTGGCGAAAAGCGAAGAAGCGAAAAAAAGCGAAACAAGAGCGGAGGAAATCAAAATTAGCTTACAACAATTAATTGCCGGCAATTAACATAAGCCGAGGAGCGTAAAGAGTTGCTGCGTTCGTTCGTGCATCCGGCAGATACAAATGGATACACCTCCCCCACCCCCACCCCCACACGCACACCTCATTCCCCTGCAAATATTAGCATTCAGCGGTTCTGCATTATCTTTGATTTTAATCGCCACGCTCGGCGATCTCGCACGTTAACAGTTGGCGCGGAACAGCAGTCTTCGGTCTCTTCGGAAGATTGATTGCGGACAGTTGGCTGAGTTTTGGCCAGAAAGTAAACCTTTTCGGGGTAGTTTTTTACACAAAAGATGCTTTTATTTGTGGCAGCACACAATTATAACGCCTGCTTCCGTTTCCGGTTAAATTTTGTGTAGCATTTAAACCGACGAATGTTACAAAATTGAGGAGGAATTCATTAAGCTCATCACAAAGGCAGGAAAATATTCTGTAAATATTTGGAAAATTCAACTTTTAATCTAGCATAAGAACATTGTTTATTTTTTCCTTTCTATTAGTAAATAAAATATATTTACTTGCTTTCTGTAGAGATAATCAGCTTAAAATTACAAATGCAAATTATTTCCAACATTTTATTATACATTTTGTGATGAATTTATTGACTTAATTAAATTGAGAAATTTCTTATTAGTTTATTAATGAAAACTAATAAATTTTAATTATTATTAGCGAGAAACTAGTATTAATTTAAATTATTTTCAATTATTTCTAACATTTTATACATATTAAATTGATGTGTCTCCTGTTAATAAACTAAATACAGAATATATAAATTACAAATCAAGCCAGGCAATCCCATCATTTCCCCTCTTAAACCTATTTATTTCCCCTTGAATTCAAACCAAAACAAAGTTAAAAGGTCAGAGTTATGAGTTTACACCTTCTATGATTAGGAAATAGCACTGTGGTGGGCGTGAGGCCTGAGGGCGCCCACAAGCACTGAAAGCACGATTCAATTACCAATTATCACGTATACGCACCGTCAGACGAACAGGTTTTACAGGAGGGTTGTGGAAAGCCAGAAAACAGAGAAAAGCTCCAAGCCAATGCTATTCAAATGCATATATATATAAATAGATATATATATATATACAGTGTGTAGAGGCTCAGAAATGGATATGCACTCCAAGTGTACATGCCCATTAAACTTGGCCTAAGCACCGTTCAGAGACTGGATTGTGCATTGGATCGGGTCGTCGCCGTCGCCGTCGTCGTCGTCGTCTGTATGTCACTAGAAACTAGTTTGCTTTTCCAAACGGGTTTCCCCATCTCACTGGCTCTGTCCCTGTGGGTGTGTGTGCCAATTTGTACTCGGGGTTTATATTTATGGATTCCGATTCCGAAAGAGAACCCATAATGATGGAAATGTCAACACGCTTCCAATTTGCATAAGGCGGCTTCGGCGGACGACTCACCCTTTTAATTAGCAAGTGTAACTGTCGAAGTTGACCCAAAGATTTAGATAGTTTTTAAACTAAATATATGCTCGGACCACACCCCCATAAATCACATTGATTAATGGCGCTTGGTCTTGTTTATGCGTTGTTCGACAATGGCAGCTACCAAAAGGCATTCGTCTCCGACATCTGAATTAATTAATTATGTGAAAGTGGTGGTATTTAGTGTGAGTTTCTTGATTTACGAGGTCCGATCGAGTCGATCTTTAACTTATCTGGTTTAAATATATGAAATTAGCACGAGTCGCGTGGGTGCCAGAGAACCTGAGAACTTGATAGTTTCTCGAGCTCATCGCTTGCCCGATTTGGCAATTCGATTTCTGGGTGGGTGGGATCGGAGGTTAATGCCAAAACCTGATATTCATAGACGAGCGCTGTGATTAGGCATTGAATATCGGGGCTGGGCGGAATATTAACAGTCAATTATGCAAATATTGAATTACCTTTTACGGGTCTACAATATATAGATTCAAAGCTCGATGTTCGCTTTGTTCGTTCGCCGTTTGCCTTATCAAGTACATCAAGTATACGACATGGTGGCCTGCAAATGGAAACTGCGGCTCTGTTATCAGCAAACTAAGTTTTTGTTCCTTGGCAAAAGAACAATAAATTCTAGCTATTATTAAATAATGCCAGTCATGTTCAAAAACACTCTGGCAGCCGTAGGGCCTGAAAGTCGGTGCTATAATCCGCCAGTAATCCCAATTAGGGAAGAGGGTCCATTGATATGGGAGCTTGTTCCTGGCCAACTTTGCTCTTATGCAGCCTGCAGGGCTTGGGTAACCATGGCTACCATCCTATATTGACCAGGTAGCCTAAGCAGGGGTGGGCACACAACACAACACAGAGCTGTGTACAGCTTGCTGAAGTTTATTAAATTCCCCATTTCATTGTGCGTATGCAAATCCATCTTTCTGCCATTCAGGCACAATTAGGCACGACTGCTGCCACTGCTGCTGCTTGCCAAGAGAGGCGCAAAAATATGCAGAGCTCCGACTCGTTGTTGTTCCAGTTCCTGTTCCTGTCAGCCGGGGCGGATACGTGCTCTTCCCCAGCAACCTTTGCAACTTTTCACAGCGGGCGAGGGAAGGCAGCCTGAGACTGGCAGGCAGAGCCAAGTCATGCATTCCCGTTCCCATAATTTTTGGGCCTCGAAAGGGGAATTAGTTTTGAAAGTTTTGCGTTTGGAATTTCATTTGCACTTGGTTCACTTGGCTTTCATATTCGTTTTGGCAAATGACATGGACCACAGCTCGTATACGCAATATGCGTTTGCCGCAAACTTCATTTGAATTTTAATTATTTAAGGTTTTTGGGAGTGAGGGAGGAAGGCATGTTGTAGGTTCTGAGAATATTGAATATTTCATATTTGTGTGGAAAGTGTGCTAAAAGTATTAAAACTTGGAACGTTTTATTAATTTTATTGAAATTTATGGAGTATTTACGCACTTTATGGCTTTTTCATTTATTTGACATTTATTTGAATGAATTTATATATTTATCCTTACTTTCCTTCGACTTCTTCCAGTGTTACGCTGCTACTAAGAAGGTTACCTCTGGCCTTGACATGGACGATCTCGATGACTTGGATCAGGTCACCCAGGTGATCGGCTACCATCCCCAGTTCCACGATCACTTTCTGCGCACCCAGAACTTTATAATGAAGGGCGATGGCCCGCTGCCGAATGATTACCGCTACTATTTGGCCATAATTGTGAGTGGAATCGAATTAGAATAGTTTATAAATTGTACGAAAAATCAGCCAGCAATTAGTTGCAATTGTTTTCCCTGCTTGTTTATGTTTATTTAATTAATTTGTTTGCCAAGAGCCTCAAACAATAGCCATTGATTATTCTAATAGGTGACGGACAACATCCGCTGTGAGTGGGAATAAAAGGCATTGAATTTGTGGTTGTACCCGTGTTTCCCATTGTTGGCGAATGCCACTCACGTACCTGAGAGTCCAGCTCAAGCTGAATGGAGTCCTTAATATGGAGGCAATCTCTCTGGTTACACCATTTCGATGGGGGCTTTAGTAAATTAGCTGCTGTTTCCAATATGGATTTTCTAAACAAAACCCCTAGAAGGTTTCTCTCACAAAATGTCAGTTTTTAAACGAATTTTCAGCCACCTTCACTCACCCTTTTGTTGGGTGCCAACATGAATGCCATTTGACATCTGCATTCTGTTAATTTCCCCCGTATATTTCTATTCAGTCTATAAATAAAGGCTGAAAGGCTGGCAAAGTTGCCTTTCAAAGAGGATTAGAAGCAGCTTAAAAGCGTTCATGAAAAAGGGTTTTAGTTTCCAGCTAGCAGTTTGCATTTTGCATTTTAATGGAAATGCAAACTGTAAACATTTCCTCCTAACTCGAGTTGACTTTAATGACGACAAATAAGTAACAATTAACGAAATAAAGTAACTTAAATATTGTTATTACCTTCCCTGGGCGGATAATGGTCATCTCCCGCTGATTGAGTCATTCCCAATCATAATTAAGATCTATAAAGTACACATTTAATGCTTAGTTTGGCCCATAAACTTGAAATTGATTTATGTGCAGCCCCAAAACTCCAACTGAGGGATTGAAAATGCAGAAAAGCCCATAAATCAATTATTTCCCAACATTTTACAATTGCTATTCCGTATTTCTTGGGGTTTTTCTTTTCTTTTTTCCGACAAATGAGTTGGCTTCTTGGCCGCTGGATATAATTTATGGCCAGAGATGTGCGTGTGCAATAATCGTAAACTGAATAAAGCCATATACTATATACACTGGCTGTTTATAGTTGACATGTCGGTCGAAATAATAATAATAAACACATTCTACTAACTCATGCCAGCAAATTGGGCACAATTTGCGCCTTCCACGCCAAAGATTGAGATGCTTTTTCCTTTCGCTCCTCCTTGGTTCTTGGCTGAGGTGGGAAAGTGCAAGGCATCGCCTTTGTCTCGAGATTTTGGCTGCCTCGGCGAATGTAAAATTATTTAAGATTTACGATGGCATGTCAGGCCGTGATTCCGATGCCGACTGCCTCTGCCCAAGACTCATTAATGACAAACAACAAAATAATACAAAAAGCAAAGCCAAAGCAAAGCAAACAATGGGCTCTTCTGGCTCTGCTCTGCTTTGCTTTGCTCTGAATGCCCGAGTGTTTGTTGTTTTGGGTCAAAAACACACACACACACTGCGCCCGGCGATCAAAATAAGTTTCCACATATTTTTAGCACACATTCAGGTGGCCTTTCCTAGCCGAAGCCCCACACTCTCTCTCTCTCCCTCCCAGGTCCGCGCCCTGGGAGATTGTGGGTCACTCGGGTGCCCAGATTCTCGGATTCTCCGGTTTCTCGGTTGTCGGTTTTGATGACGACAAGTTGCGGGGGCCGAGGGCCAAGGTTTGGCTCCAAGTGAGAAGTGAGAAGATCAAAACAAATTACGTAATGCCTAGAAAAATGCTACCTGAAAGATATCGTCTTTCATTGCAAGGGGAAAAAGTAAGAAAACTAACTATGTGGCTTACTTGGAGGTCTTGGTATTATTTAGTCTGAAGGAATTTTTACAAGTTTTATTACTTTTTAATATTTTATTAATAGGTTAAGGGAAGTAAGAGAGTTTAGGATCTACAGATAATTTCTCAGGATTGTCTAAATCATTTGTGTGAGTAAAAAATAGAGAAAAGTGACCAGATATGTTTTTTTTGTCAAAAACAACGCAAATCCGGCACCCAGACCTCTAGGCTACACCCCATACAAGACTAGATATGAGAAAAAAATAGTAAACTTTTTAAGATTAAATAAATAAATGGCTATGACTAAAAAACACATAAAAAGACAATATTTATCAACAAAATAAGAAATTAATCACACTGTTGCCTTGCTTACATTCTGGGCTTACTGTTCGAGTGCTGGCAGAGGTCGGACAGAGAATTTTGCTGCCTTGTAAGTTAGGGCTTTGAGCACCGCTGGCTTATAATTATTTTTTTAATAACTTAAGGAAAGTTTGAGAGCTTAGGATTTTCAGAAAATCTCTCTAGACAAACTTAGTCTTGTAAATATATTATTTTAACTGTAATTTATAAACTTTTTCCTTCCATTATCCATCTTAACTCTTAATCCCCTTTAAAATCCCTTTAGGCCGCTGCTCGACATCAGTGCCCGTATCTGGTGAAGCGGTACGAGAAGGAGTTCATCAACCAGGGAGGAGACAACGCCTGGCTGGGCGGCCTGGACTTTATACCCGCCAAACTACGTGCCATATACGATATCAATAAAATATTAGCCCATCGTCCCTGGCTGCTGCGCAAGGAGCACATCGAGGTGGGTACTCCGATGGCGCCTCTGCTGGCTTCTCCCCTCCCTCAACTGAAACTTTAATGGATCTCTCCTCTTTGCAGCGGCTCACCAAGGGAAAGAACAGTTGGTCGCTGTCGGAGGTGGTGCACGCCATGGTCCTGCTCTCGCACTTCCACTCGCTCTCCTCTTTTGTCTTCTCCTGCGGGCTCACCCAAAAGCTGGACAGCCTTTCCAGCCCCAAGCTGAAGAGCCCGCCCGTGCTGGTGTCCTCCCAAGAGCCGGGCATCCCCGTCATTAACATCACCGCCAACACTCCGATGGATCCCCAGAAAACGGTGCTGGCCGAGATATCACTCAACAATGCAGAGCCGGATTACAATGGCCAGACCGCAGCGGCCAACAATGGGGGCGGTGTAGGGGCAGGAGCAGGAGGAGCAGGAGGAGGAGTGGGAGTCAATGCCAATGCCACTGCAGATGGACCCGGTGCCGTGGCCCTCAATGGATATTTGGGTAAGTGGAATGGCTGCAGGGTATTTTTTTGTGTCTTGTTATTCGATACACTGCGAGAATGGAACCCTTAAAAGGGAAGCATTATCCCAGAACTAAGCCCTTTAAAACAGTAACAGTATTTGCTATTTTTTTCTTAAATTAAAAGTTAATTAAATGCAATTGTTTTTACTTAGACAGAGCTGTCTCCTTCAGAGAGATATTATGAAGCTCTCTCAGCCGAAAAACTCTCTTGTTCGTTGCTAGACTGAACTCAATAAGCTTTTATTGCTGCTTTGCTTGTACACTGCAGGCAAAACGTGAAAAAGAGAGCATTAAAGATATAGGAGTCAGATGCTAAAGATATTTTCGAAAGCAAACTATCTCAAGAAGGTGAAAATTGCTTTCTAATTAAAAGCGAGATTAAAAAAGGGAAAGACCCCTACCGAAAGGTTCCTTTAGTTCACTTTTTAATTTAGTCTGCGGAATTTTGGGAACTTTTAGTGAACCGGAATCCCCCCTAGGGGGCTTTGGTGTACTTCCCTTAAATTCTGTATAAAACTCCTCCTCCTCTTGAGTTAATCCAACTCCATTTCGAATGCACTTGCAGCCACGGCCCAGCAGTTGCCGCAACAACACGGCATCAGCGTGGAGGCCCTAATGGAGCGCATGAAGGTGCTGTCCCAAAAACAGGACGAGTGCAGCGAGGCCGAGCTGAGCAGCCGCTTCCAGAAGGTGGAGCAGCAGAACGCCGAGCTGCCGGCCGTGGCACCGGAGGTGGTCGTTGCCCTGCCAACGAATCTATCCCATTACGTGGACGATGCCAGCTTCATTTACCAGGACTTTGCCCGGCGCGGCACCGAAAACATCAACACGTTCCGCATTCAGGACTACTCCTGGGAGGATCACGGCTACTCGCTGGTGGATGGGTGAGTAATGGATGAAGGGCCATTGTTCTGCACAGACTGAGGGCTCTTTTCCAGACTTTACAACGACGTGGGCACCTATTTGGATGAGAAGTTTCGGGCGGCCTACAATCTCACCTATTGCACCATGGGCGGCATCAAGAACGTGGACACGTCCAAGTTTCGACGGGCGATTTGGAACTACATACAGTGCATCTATGGCATACGCCACGATGACTACGACTATGGTGAAGTGAATCAGGTAAGGCTGAGTGCTTTTTCCTCATTATCTTTTACTAAGAACTCGCCTTTCTTGGTAGCTCCTCGTGCGCCCCTTGAAGATGTTTATTAAGACAGCCTGCTGCTTCCCCGAGCGTATTACCACCAAGGATTATGATAGTGTGCTTGTCGAGCTGCAGGACAGTGAAAAGGTGGGTGGAAAATTCCCATACCTCCCTCTTTAGTACATATTTATATCCATTAATCGTTCTCCTATCTCTGACGTATAGGTTCATGTGAATCTAATGATAATGGAAGCCCGTAATCAGGCCGAGTTACTCTATGCTCTGCGCGAGATAATGCGCTATATGACTTGATCTCATTAAGTGAATAAACACACACGTATATATTACACGCCCACACACACATTACACACACATACATGCATAAAACATTTTGTTATTTTGAGAGCGCATCAAAAACAGCGAAAAGAACGGAAGCGGAAATCGGAGAATCAACTAAATGGCAGCCCAATTTGAAATCAGATAAATAAATGTTGCTTTTTAAAATCAATGCATGCTTTTTAAACTTAAATAGTAGAATCAAATTTGAAAGAATATCGGTGTAAATGCAATTAATGTGAAACGTTTTTACTATTCAATTAACAATAGTCTGTGTCTATGGTTAGCCAACATGCAAATTAAACAATTAAACAGCAGAAAATACTTGTTAAACTAAGCCTGTCTGAGCTCTGTCTGTCTGCTTCTTTTCGTGAATGTGCAAGCAATAATCACTGTACATATGTATTATGTTTTGTTTAATTATTTTAGCGAAATAAATACAATTTTTATTTTAATTACTCGACTTTGGTTTTATTCATTTCCTCTTCGCTTCGTTTTTTAAGAACACACAACAGGTGATTCGAATCCTCGAGCTTTTCACTATACAGAGATAATAAATATATAGTAAATGTCTATTTTGATAGTCTTTAAACGCAACTAATCACTAATCTAGCATTTAAGGAAGTTTCAAGCATTCAATGTTGAAGTTATTAAATGTAATATCCATTTTGGGTAATCAGTAATATATGGAACATTCCATATAAACTCGGCCACCCCTGTTTTTTTTTCGGTCTGAAAAGAAAAATGCATACCCACATTATAAAGTGACCCTTAAATATATTTATGTTACCATCAATACTTTTCGAGATAATCGCTGTTGGACAAAAAACTTAAAAAAATCATAGCACTTAAATGCTATTAAAAAGTGCAGATTAAATTGTGACAGTATAAGCGCACTTCTTTCAAAGAAAAAACCCTAAAATTTACATAGCCTGATGATCATCATATAATCAAGCGTATACATATAACCAATATACACAAAGACAAAACTAAGAATTTAATCGCAAATATACGAATTTAAACTTTGAAATATAAGGTAGACTTTGGATAGGAAAAAAACACTTAAAGGCAGATTTCCTAACCAGAAAAAAGTGGTTCCTCTAAAGAGTGAAAATCTACAAAAGTGGGCAAAGAAATGTTAAAAACTAGGACTTTTTCGAGAATAAGTTAAACCTAGAATTTAAACAGTTTGGTTAGTTAATGGCTAATTTAATTTCTGTTCTTTGGGCTTTTAGTTGTAATATCTTATGATATTTAGTTTTAAATTAAGTTTGAAACTTGAATTTTATGAAAATAAGTATTTAAACCTATAGCCTTTTATTGCTGATTAGGTATTATAATTGATTTAATTGAAAATATATCAAAATAAATTAAACTCCTTAAAATACAAAGGGTAACCCTTAGAAAAATGTTGTGACAAACCGTAGAGATTATAATTTTGTTAAAAATTATTTAAGAAATAGAATTTTTGGTAAATAATTACTTAAATCCTTGTTTTTTAACCCCTCTGTAAGTATTATTATATATTTAACTGAAAATATATCAAAAAAGATAAAAGGCTAGATCTATAAAAAATGTTGGGACAAACTGTTGAGAATTTAATTTAGTTCAAAACATGATTTAGAAACCATAATTTTTGGCATATAATTATTTAAACAGACTTGTTTTAAGCTCCTGTATAAGTTTTAATATTAATTGAATTAAAATTCAAGCAAAAGAAATCAAACTCCTTAAAATCTAAAGCTAAACCTAGGAAACGTATTCTAAACCACCGTAGAGATTATAATACGGGCATTATACCCTAAATCTATAACTGTCAATGGACTTTCTGTACTTATTTTCCATATTTTCATTTACGAAAATGGGTGATCTTAGCAGAGATCCATCTATCGCTTTACCAAGAAATCAATTGTTTCAATGTGTACCTATTTGCATTTATGTATTGTTGACATTTTTTGTCGCGACATTGTCGAGCTGCAGGTTTCGCATGAAATCCAAACGAACTAATTAAGCATAAATGTCTACGGACACACTAAAAACACAACATAGCTTAATAAGATGTACATTCGACACCCAAAGAATGCGAGAGGAGACAACTTTTTTGTTAATTTATTGTGTAGATTTCTTGGAAAAACACATCCGCTCACGGTTGTGCGTAGTCCTAAGATTAGCCATGTAAGTCGCAACTGGAGAGAAAAGTCATGACAAACCATTTGTTTCTCTAATTAAAAACGTAGGCACTAAGTACGATTTTACTGCTTCGTGCAAAACCATACAATTGTTCACAAGGGCCAATCGAGCGAGTTAGATCCAATTGTACATATAACTAACGAGCTGTGGCGGATTCAAAGATGTGATTTTACCGAATATATATACACGCACATGTATTCCTTTGCAAATAATCAAGTACATACCACACGTATATATATTTGGCGCTAGGCATAATGATTGTTTCTGTTTCGCAACTATACAGCTTACACAGCTTACGAATTTAATTTCGAATATTCGAATATTCTTGCATTGGAACGTCGAGTGCAACTTAAAGGTGAAACACGAGTAATTAGAGGTTTTATTTCAATTACAATGGCTCAAAAATGGCTGTGTAAACATGGCGAAAGATATACGAATTTAAAGGGAGTGTCAATAAGGAAAAGGCAATGCAATTGCAATCGGAAGGGAAACGGCATAAAACTTATGGAAAGCTAACTTAAATGTCGGAATATAAGCTATTTAAGAATGCTAAATTTTGGTAGAATTAAGCATACACGAAATACATTTTAATGGTTTTTTGAACAGCTTATAAGCTGGAAATATAAATGTATCCGTCGAATTTTTGATGTCTAACATAATCAAGATTTTCTCTTTTAGTCATATAATTAGAAAAAATGGTTGATTTGGCCAAAAGTCAGCCAAGAGAGCACCATTTGAAAATCCAAAACGATTGACAAATAAGAAATTAAACTAGATTTTAAATGGTGAAAGAATTTACACATAAATAACCGAACTTAAGATTTGAAAAATACATATATTTACTAATAAATGAGACTTGTTCTATGAGATAGATCAGTCTAACTGCGATACCCATGATTCTGACTGCTTTTTGGAGTATCTAAGCTCCTCTTTACACAACATACGACACACATTCCTATATAAGCACTTTGAAATATAATTATAATCGATGTTTTTAACCTCTTGGTGTTTGGTGTTTAATAAAAGAAGCCACAAAAAACAGCCACTGTTGTTGTAAATAATATTGGAACCCTTTACATAGGCGTATATACTTGTTTTATTCAATTTAGATATATATATAATTTATAAACGTACCATTTCAGTATTCTTTCCATTATTACAATTAATTCTCAGTTACTTAGATTGACTACACAATTGGTTTGTTAATTTGTTAATTAGTTAAGAAGTTGCGTTCGGTTAAACTTAAACTTGAGTTGGATAAACTTCTGGGGTTTATGTAAAGTATTATGGTTAAAATACAATAAGTTCACTTCTGATATGGCGACAAAGATATTAATTAGGAAACCTTCTCTTTATGCTTTTTATTTCATTTTGATTTATAAAAACATTGGTCCAACGCAGATGGTTTAATTTTTAAATTTCCTTTTCACAATCAATGGAAAATATGCTACAAAGTGTAAGTAAACAGATACATTTTAAATGATTGTTTTGGCGCAGCTCGAAGATCGAATTCAGCTCAGCTCCTCAGCGCTGAGGAGCGGGATTCGGCCCAAGTTCGTTATATATTATAAAAAGATCCGAGCCGTAGGCGAGTATAGTTAACAATTGGTAAATCATATATTATTGTTATTGCAATGTTCAACATCTAGGCACAAAATATATTGCTTCTCAATTGGATATGAAAGTTATTGCATAGTCGATAGGGTGCGCCCCTCATCGCCTTCAAATAGTCAAAATAATAATACGTTATATGTCTGTCTGCGCTTTGCTGGTTAGGAATCATCGTTGTTCGAAGCTTGAAATGTCTATGTGGGAGCCACGCGCTTGGCGGGCGAGCCACTGCTGCTGCTCAGCAGGGCCGCCTCCTTGGCCCGCTCGTGCTCGTCCTGGAAGAAGATCTTGGTGATGACAACGTCCCCAGTGCTCAGCGTCTGCGACTCGGCGTCCACCAGCTTGACCAGCCGCTTGTCCGACGTTCGCAGTATGGGCGTCACACTGCGCTCGCCCTGGCAGTTGCAGTTCTTGATGCTAATTAAGAAATTAAATATAAATAAAATAAATTCTTGGCTTGAAAGTCAACAACTTACTTCCTGGACTTTTCCCTTATAATTTGCAGATTCTCGGTGGTGGCAATACTCGAACCCAGCTGCTCTTGCATCGAGTTTGAAGCTATAATCTGAAGCAAATAATATTATAAATCAATCCTTAAAGCAACTATCTCTAGAGTTCACTAACTTGTTCACATGGCAACGAGGTTGCTGTCGTCAGAATGGCCTCCAGCTTATCAATACGCGCTATGCGATCCATGGACTTGTTTTGGAGTATCTCCTCCAGCATTTGCATGGACTCAGTCAGGCTGGGTGGCTCCGAGCTGAAGCGTGGCGAGAAAGTGCCCGACAGAGAGTTGTCCGACGGCACTGAGTCCAGGCTGGGGAATGTGTCATTCTCGTTGGGCTCTGGCTCGTCCTCGGAATCACTTTGGTCTCTGAAAAATCATTAATTAAGTTGGATTTAAGTTAATATTTCAGTTTTATGAACTCACTTGCTGGGATTGCCGGCTGACTCCATTTTCTCCAGCTTCTTGGCCACCTTGTAGTAGCCCTTGAGGCGCTCCTTCTCGTCCTCCGTCAGGTCCATGTAGCTATTTACAAATTCAATAGATTAAAGAGTTAATTTAAACATTTAATAGACTTACCGCAACAGCCGTATCTCGCGGTTGGAGAGCACAATGCTCTTGCTGGTCTGGGCCAGCTTCTGCTTGAGATCGGACACCTCGGTGCTGACCTTGCGCTGCTTCTTGCGTATCTTCACCTCGTTGGGCTTGATCTGCATGAGTATTTGCTCGGTGCACAGCTCCGAGAAGAGATGCCGGTTCTCAGGCTTGATCTGCCGCGCCAGGTTCCCGAACAATTGGTCGTGGATCAGCACCAGCACATCTCCTGCCGCGTACAGCATCATCTCCCGAGTTAAAGGTCGCTTGGCCCAGAACTTCTGGTCCCTGCGGTAGATCTGCTTCAGCTGATCCTTGATGGGGTTGCAGGGAGCGTTGTACTGCTCGCACAGCGAGTTGAGCGATATGTACTTGGCCTTGTACACCTGCTTGCCGCTCTCCTGGAACTGCAGTATCGCATGGGCGGCCTGGGTGTCGAACACGTTCCGCAGCAGGATGCCGAATTGGAGATACAAGTTGGCAGCATCGTTGCGGCAGTCGTGGATCACCTTGATCACCTGATCGTGCTCCAGCACGGTCTTCAGTCCGCCATCGGTGACCATGGCCGGGCAAGACTGGACGTCGAACAAGAAAGCCTCGCCCCGCCCAGTGCCAATCTCGATCAGGGTTATCTCTCCCTTCAGGCCGAGATTGATGCCCTCGCAGTCCAGGGAGACGACTATGTTCTCGTTCTTGGCCGCGTACTTGAGTATGATGTCGGTCACGAACACCGATTGCTTGACGTTGGCTATCACCGTGGTGTTCTGCAGGACCTTGATCTTCCAGGTATCGCCGACAAAGTAGCTGTGACTAGGTGAGTGGTTGTTGGCATTGTTTGGATTTGAATTCGCATTCGAGTTCGAGTTCGAGTTGCTGATGGAGTTGCTATTGGCGTTTTGGTTCGAGCCCGTCGTCGTCGTCGAATTGGCAATGGAATGCACGGGACTGGCGTGCGGGGAGCTGGGCCCGCCCTGCTGCTGCTGCTGGTTGGCCAGCGACTGCTTGTCCTTCTCCAGGTTCTCGGCCAGAGTGCGTATGACCAAGGTGTTGATGCGCTGCTTCAGTGTTTGGTTTACGCTATTCATACGCTGCTCCGAGGCATTTTGTGGGAGGAGTGGTTGCTGCGGCGACTGCTGCTGCTGCTGCTGTTGTGACGCGTTATTAATAGCCCCGTAGCTGCTGGTGTTCGCACTGGGATAGTTGTTCTCGCACAAGTTCTCCAGCTTTAGCTCCGACATGGGCACATAGCTGTCAAAGCCAGAGCTAGGCTCCGACTTGGGCTGGCCAAAGCCCGGGCTCTGGGTCTGATTCTGACCCCCCATCACATTCGAAACGGGCGCGTTGAGCTTGAAGTTGGGGGAAGCTATGCTATTGTTGTTATTATTGCTGCCATTGCTTCCATTGTTGTTGTTGTTCGTGTGACCATTGCTCCGCAGCGCCGGCGATTGCAATCTCTGCTGCACGGCACTGATAGCTCCTCCTCCGCCGCCGCCTCCAGCCGACTCCTGCCTCCGATTGCTGGCATCGTTGTTGTTGTTCAGCGCATTGAACTGCTCCCGGGTCTGGGCCTGGGCCTGCTGGATGTGCGTGTCACTGAGCTTGGGCTTCTGCAGCAGTGTGACTAGATTGGCCTGGATGTGAAAGCAGTCGGCGAAGAGCTTCAGGAACGAGCTCAGGTCCCCCGGCGTCTTGAACATGCGCAGCCACTGGTCCTGCGGGAAGTTGGTGGTCAGCAGATGGAACAGCTGGTCCACCAGCAGCGGTCCCTTGATCTCGATGCACTGGGCAAAGAAGTCGAGCATTTGCTGCGTGCCGCGCGTATCGATGTTCGACTGCGGCAGGTGGAGGCGATCCCGCGCCGGCAGATCCGTCATGTTCTCGCAGCCCACCAGCATCACATAGTCGTCCATCACCTTGAAGGTGTCCGTGTGCTTCATGAGAAAGTCGGTGAACTCCTTGATGTGCTGGCCTGTGAGGAACAAGATATTATTATTATTTAGGGTTAATTTTAGGAAGTAAATTCAAGCTCACCCGATATGTGCCGGACTTGGGGCGATGCCTGCGACCTGTGCCCCAGCAGACTCCGCACGGGCACCTCCGCCGCCGCTCCGTACTGCAGCATCTTGTTCTTGAAGTAGTCTTTAGCCTCTTGGATGTAATCCCGCTTGCCGCCGCAGCCGCCCTCGTCCGCATTGGTGTGCTGGTACGCGTTCACCTGCACATAATCACCGTCGACCAGAAATATTGATGGGTATTGGGCGAGAAATTTCTTCAGACCTGTCAGACGAGGCGAGGGAGGAGCGAGAGAATGTCAATTACAATTAGGACGGGCCATTAGCAGCGGCTCTATCTATCTCAGGAGTGAGTGGTTAATGCAGTAAAACTGTTGCAGCCACGCACGAGCACGAAACCTAATTAATTTTCCCTTTTAATGTGTCAACTCTTGGAAATTGCGCCAAGTAAGCCCTAAGTACTTATTGTAGTTGATTAATTCGCTGGAATAACTATGGGCTCGTCGCTGGTAGTTGTATGGCTTTATAGACATAGTTGCAAGTCTTGCGAAAAGTTTTCCCTGCCTTCTGTTTATCAGCGGGCAACATGTGCCCGGATTCCCATAATTAACAACAACATTGTTTAATCGCATAACCATCAAATGACGAGCTACGAGCTACACGTTCATCCGCATGTGCATACATATATCTACATATGAATGAATAATCATCATGTATGTTTTGTGTGTGCCGCCAGTGTTTCCAGTTTCAAATGTTTGTGGATTTGGTTTTGTAAAGTTGGGGAAAAGTTTCTGGATTCAAAGTTGGCTTACAATTACATAAATGAGGGAAGGACTGCCTGGGATTTGACTATGTGTGTGCACTGGGAGAAAAACAATTTAAAATTTGCATTTTTAAACATTTTTGAAGCCATAATTCTATGATTAGAATAAATGGTCAATTTCAGATTTTAAAGTTCTCCATTTGCTTGTTATTAAAAATGGTTTAACATGGATACCTCAGCTCCGAGCTTGGCATTCGGTGCCCAACACTGCTTCACTTAAAATTCACTCCATTAAACATAGAAAAAAATTTAAGAAATCAAAGAATCCTTCATCCCTTCAAAAATAATAATAACTTGAATTGGAAACAACAAAAATTAATGTTGTTACCATTAAGAAATTATAATAAAAACAATCTTACCTCGAGGGGAATAGGAACTTCTACTTCCCAGAGTTTTTCCTTTATAAAATAATTATTATTTTAAGGCTGTTCTAATAATATCCGTTTAAGAACAAACACTTTTTCAAAAAACTAATAAATACAAATTTCTGACCAGAAAAATATTTTTAAATTGTGGATTTCAAGAGTATAAGTTAAGTTAAATTTCCCGAGTTTCCATTGAAATCTCATCCTCTGTATAAAGATCAGAATTCAGAATATTTTAAAACATTTTCCCCCAGTGTGTTTTTCCGAGCCGTATGTGAAAAGTGAATGCACTCAAGCCTTGCAGAGCGACGGAGCGAACTAGCGAACCATTTATTTGATAAATCAGGTCATAGTTGCTGACTGACTGCTGCCGTCAGCCCAAAACGGGACACCCGGCCATCTAGCGACGGAAGCCTACCCCCGCATGCCACAGCCACATCCACATCCACATCCACCGTCATCCGCAATTGGTAGGAATGCGATGAGTACTCGACTCCATATGTCTCATTGTATCGGTCCACCTCCCACCCAGAGAGCCGGGTCTCCGGTCTCCATCTGCTGCTGTTCACTATTGTTTGGGTAATATGACGTGACAAGGCAAGCTCGCGCAGCTCTCGGAGATTGGAGAATTCGAGGGAATTCCGGGGTGGAGCGTTGCGTGTCAGCCGAGGTAGACACACAATTTTTAGCTCCATAATGCCCGGGCATAAATTAATTCAATTGCATTTGACATAACTCAGCTGGAAAGTCGTCGGCGTCGCATAAGGAGATGGCGAACATTGATTAATCGAATCGGACGGACTGGCATTATGCAAGGTATCTCCCAAGTCGATCGGCGGCGAGCGTAATCCCCGTGTAAGCATCTCGTTATCCCACTTTCCAAGCTGCCAAATGAGCCACAAAACTGACAAATGGCTAGTAATTCCCCCAGGATCAAAATAAGAAGAAAAAAAGGTTTAGTAGCAAAGGGCAAATCCTTTCGAGCGTAATTCAATTTTATGTTTACTTAGAGAAATTGAAATTTGTGGAGCGGAGCACAGGTCACAACGGGTCACAACTGACGCCGCCGCAAATCGAAGTTCATAACATTTCAATATTAATATTTATCGAAGGCCCCGAATATGTAATGTTAGGCGCAAATATACAGATACACGAAACCGAGGCGGGCGGGCGAGCACTTGGCGAGCCAATATTTGTCTGTGTGCCTAGCCGCATTTCTTGGCAAGCAAACATTTTTGGCTACACCTTGCTCGCTTCCTTCCCCTTGTCCCCCGAGTGAAGCACAGGTGTTGTGGGGTTAAGAGGGTGGCAGTGCCATGGTGCCACATTTTACGGCTCGACCCACTTGGACACATTTCTTCTTCCTTCTTTTTTTGCGGTGGCAATTTTCAAATGCACCGAGCAGGAGGGACACTCGCCATAAATTTATGTATATTTATGCCTCTGCGCTTATTGAAGAAGAACGGAAACGAAACCGAAAACATTTCCCCGAGATGTTGTGAATCGAAATGTAAGTGAATACTCGGGGTAAAGGGTTATGTCTGGCCGTAAACTCGGGATTTTATGGCTCACATCATCGGTGGCTGGAACTGGGGAAATGGCTACTCTAAGCAGGAAGCTGGAAGTTCCTTGCCTTCATTATAGACTCATTAGTTTCAACCCCAATTCACAGGGTCTCAACGTCAAACGGTTCACAATCAATTAGAAACAAATGGCGTCAAGGTTCACACAATATTAGTACTCACTTTTAGACTTGTTTAAAAAATACTTGAAGTAATTAAGTCAGTCATGACTCAGTCCCTGGAATGCAAGGCACAATTATTAAAGATACTTTACAGAAAATGTGAGCTAGAACTTTGGTCTAAAAGTAAACTATGAAATTTGATTTTGTTCTTAAATCATTACCTTTCAGGGGTAACACGGATGTCCTGATTAAGTCTTTTTCAGCTCGATAAAACGACAGCTGACTTCAGAAAGTCAAATGAAGATAAAGCAAAGGCGTGACAGCTGTTTTGAGTGGAGCCAGCAGTTAATAGAGCAACCCTGTGCTTGCGCTTTGCAGCACGATTCGTTGTTTAACAGCACTATGTTATTCTTTCTCGTACAGATAAATTACAGGCGTTGAGAAACCCGATTTGCTTTTATGACCAGCTTATCTGATTTTGACCTTTATCGGACAATTAGCTAACCGGGACTTTTACAGTAATTTTCCCAATTACGAAGGGTACATTTTATGCAAATATATCATTATATTAATTTATTTACACTTCCCTAAAGTAGCCTGTTAAATTTGTTTCCTTTTTAACTAGAAAGTGCTGTATTTAAAGCTACTTCCAGAGTTATATTTACACCGAAATGGGTAAATACCCAGAGCCTTGACTTCATTAGAACCCTATTAGTACTCCCTTTAAAAGACATGCTTTCAAACAATCCCCATCAATTAGAAACAAATGTCGCAAAGCTCACAAGTAATGAACAGAAAATTTGCTCGCAAGCTAAAGTAAAATGTTTCGCCTTTTGCAATTAATGTCAAAAATCAATGCGACTCACTCCCGTTACCCCCAAGATTTGCGTCGAGAAAGCAAAAGTTAAGTAAAGCATAAAAACCTTGGGTGAACGCACGCAATGCCTGGAAATTCCGTGGGATTGGTGGGGAGGTATGGCATTGGAGGGTTAAGCAGCACCGGCTGGCAGGCGTTAAAGGATTTCCTACAGTCGACAGTAAAATCGTTAAATTTACGACAATGTCAGGGAATTGAAATGCGTGTCGGAAATGCAGAAGAAGAAGGGCCTCGAAGTGAAATGAGTTTCTTTCGCCTGACAGATCGATCAGCTAATCATTTGCAGACAAGTCAATAATACATAGTATAAAATGTTAGTTAGCTTTGACAGTTTTTGCCAGTTGCCACTCGCCAGTCAGTGTTTTGACTTTGGCAATCGATTACGCAAAGCGAAAAATAAAATAAACACACGCTCTGAAAACAAAATAAAAACAGTTGCGAACCTTTGCTAAAAAGGCCGGACCTGTTTTGGTATGTGTGTTGTGTTATTTGTTATTTTTTCTACTTTTTCTCTATGCTTTTTTGCTATTTTGTGTGCGCAATTATTTGGAGCCGCTGGCAACCGAAAATGGCAAAACGATAAAGGGGTCTAAATGGTGGGTCGTGTTTGTTTGCTTGTCCTCGTTGGCCGTTAAATTAGCAGCGAAATTTAAGTTGGCCATAAACGAGGGCACAGCTCTTTAAACTATTAGAATTTTTGGGCAGCATTTAAATTTAGTTTCTCCCCGACTAAAAAGAAAATGACTCTTGACGTTAATTTCCCAGAAATGCTAGCCTCAATGGCCGAGAACCCTCATCAATCGCTGGGGAATATGCATGAGGGAGCACACACACTCCACCACTCACCTCCATTTATTATTGAAGCAACAAATGGATATGGAGTCCCTAGAATATCATGCAATTTTATTGAAATTCAATTGAACATTTTTGTCACGTAATCGACACTTTTCTATTACAAAGTTTCCGCCTTAGCCCCAACCCAACCCTTCGCATTCCCCCTTTTTCCTCACCAAACAAACCACATAATAATGGTCGGCATCGATGGGTTTATTGTGGGCGGCATTCGCCTGGGTATAAACGCCATCATCCCGGCGGCTTTAACGCTTTATAAGTTGAGCAAACAATACGTTGACAAAAACTGAAGCAGCATAAAATATGTTTATAGGATTTTGGGTCACCAGGGAGCCAGGCCAGCCAAAGGGGGTTTTGGGTTGACCCCTGACCACTAAGAGCCTTATCACCATAACCTACCTATTCGATACTGGCTTACGACCATATCTAACCGGGCATACTGACTCTTTTCTATTTATAAACCTTTGCCTTGACATTCCCCATTAATATCGGAACACAATCCCAACTGTGATTTGCGTGTCAGCCGCATATTTCCCCAGGAACTTCCACAAAACTCTGTCTATTACGTTCTTCGGCAAAAAACTAAACTAAACGCGCTCTTTAAGTCATAGATTAAAATTATTTGGCACAGGTTTTGCTTATTTCAAGTAAAAACAATTTGTTTTGGCGGGGCCCAGTCACGCACATGTGTGAAAATCGACAAACGCGATAAACATTTTGTTAAATGTTTATTTTCTTGTATTGCAATTAGTGCAGTCACAAAGTGTGGCAAACAAAAGGAATAATTGCAATTTATGTGGGGTTGAACGATGTGACAAATTCAAGGGGTGGAAGGAGGCAGAACTTTAAAAAAATTTAGGGCATTTAATGTAAATAAACTTATTATCATTACAGGGATATCCTCCGGTTAAGATATATTTTAACGTATCGACCCACTGTCTAATTGTTTAAAGTGTTAAATACCCTTTTTTCATTTTAAATTATTGAAAGGAGAGAAGAGGTTTGGGCCATGAAAGGTATATAAATTAATTACTTTTACAGGTTTAACTCCAGGTTAAGGTATATTTTATTATAATCATGATTCCTATGAGTAACTTCCTAATAAAGAGTTTATAAGCCTTTTTCTATTGTAAAATATTGGTAGGAATAATAACCGGAAAGAAGTTTTCGGCATGATAGATAATATAAAGTGTATTATTTTTCTTGAGATAACCTGAGGTTAAGGTATTTTTAACATATCGATGTAATCATGATTCTTTGGAGCAACTTCCTTATTTTAAAAAGTGTTTAATGCCTCTCCGAATATAACCCATTCAAAAATAAACTGTTTCTCAGTCAACAATTGATCTTTAATTTTTCAATTTAAAAGAAACATCTTCCCCTTTCATATTCCCACATAAACATGTTCTTAAACCTCAAGATCATCATGATTCCCGAGGAGTTAAATGATTTGCTATTAAGCCCCACCTTACCGTTGAGCGTTGTAAACAAATGTTTGCCATTTCCTGTCCCCGCCTTTTTTAACTCAACCCTCCTTTCCTTCTTCACGCATGTGAGAACATCAAACAAATGTCTTCACATATCTGAGAGGCTGAGGCTGAGGCAAGGGAAAGTGCAATGCACCTTCCCAACAGCAACTACACGGAGGCGTTAAGTGGAACCTATTTTTAAAAACCGAAAGTTGCTTGTTGCGGTTATTTTTAGTCGCTAGTCGGGAGTAAACCATGCATTTTGATAAATGGCGCACCATGAAGTTGTTGTCGACGTGCCGAGTTGTCAATGGAAGTACAACACGTGTATGTGACGGGGAATCTCAAGTTTTTTCCAATGTTTTCCACAGACTAGTTGTAAACTAATACCTATACTATACTACAAAAAACCGAGGAGGAAAGGGAGGAGGAGGAAAACCAATGAAACCGACAACAACACGTGCATTATCGATTGCAGCTCGGCGTCTGCATTGAAAAGCTATAAACCCTTGGCATCTTTTTGTGGTTTTGGCATTGAGATCAACTGGCAAATGGAAGCTGGGAGCTGGGAGCGGCGGGCGGGCGGACTACCCTCTGGCAATGGCAATGGAAACGGCAATGACATGTACACTTGGACGTCGAAGGCAAAACAACGACGAATCATCGACTATGACAAACAACGCCGACCCGCAGGTGCACCAATATGTTTGTTCGCATAACCGAACAAGAGTCCAGTGCATGTAGCTTTCCACCGCACACACACGTTTCCAATTTCCCAGGCTCTCGGGCCGGGGCGACATTTTAAATGAGAGAGCTGATTGAATGGGATTTGATTTTCAATCGAATTTCTCCAAACTCGTATTTAGAGTCGAGTTTTTCTCCTCTACAGTAAACCAGGTTTAAGGGGAACTAATAAATGGCTCAGCTTTAGAGCTTATATTAAAGGTAGCTTGGGCTCGATTAAGTTAATCAACTCTATTAATACTTGGTAATCAATTATCAAGAGGAACTAAGGTACATTTTCATATAGAAGTAGTTCTCTTTCAGCACCCGTTTCTTGACTTAATGCTTGACATTAGGTGCCCGACCCTGAACTAGGAAAAAAATTAATTTCTCAAAATTTTATCTAATCTTTTAAGGGCTTTACTGCATTTTAGGAAAATTGTTCTTGGAGTAAATTCTCTCTTTAAAAAAAGTCCAAAGAAGACTCACCCGACTGACTGCCACCGGCGATTTGACGCATCTCCTTGGTGAACTCCTTGTTGCCGAACTGGCAAGACAGATCGTGGACAGTGCGGGGCTCGCCCTTGTCCAGCAGCCGCTCCAGGAAGAAGAGCAGCGTCATGTTGCGTGCCATCTCGTACTCCATGGACTCCATGGTGCTCTCAAGGTTCTCCCGACTGGCGATATCCACCGGCAATTGCTGCTGCTATCTCCTTAATAATTAATCCACGCAAATACGTCACGTCACGTTCAGGTTCCCGTCGCGTTGTTTTTTTTTTGTCGGCGGCTATCTGCAAAAGGGGGCAAGAGGAGGAGCGTGAGTGTGTGAGCGAGGTGAAATGGCCAACACTTATGCAATGCGCCAAGAAAGCTGGCCAAAAGCTAAGCAAGAAAGCAACAACTAGCAAACCGCAGACACATATTAGTCAGTTGAGTTTCATTTCGTTTCGTTTCGTTTCTTTATTTATTTAATACATTTGCACTTTGCTCTGCCTCATCTCAGTCTCTATTTCTCTCTGCTGGCTTCTCACACTTGTTTTATGCGACTGCGACTGCATTGTTTTTGCCGCTCGCCTTGCACTCATTGAACAAATAAAAAAGCGGGGGCCATAAACTGTGTGTTCTGTGTGTGTTCGTGAATAATTGAAACTGAAATAGACCACAGACCACAGACTCAGCGCACGTACGAAGGAGTTTACGTTTCAGGACCTGCGGCTCAAGTTTCCCAATATCCTTGCGGCATATCCTTGCGCGCCGCTCGACCTCTTGAAAACAACTGGCAGCAGCGCAGCTCGCGTGCCGCCCCCCATGGCACCATAAGTAGAAGGAAGCCTCGGCCATGGCATAATAAGTATAAGGTGGTCTCGTCGGCAGCGCAGGCGGTCGGGTTTAAGTTCATTATCGACCAGGTGCGTGCTAACAGGTATCGAGGGGAAAGGTTGTGTGTGGATAATTTTTTTTTTTTTTTAAACTTAACCCTTATATTTGCAAAAAATTACTACTCTCTATGAAAATGTTGTATAATATAATTAAGAGTCTAAGCAAAATAATATTAAATTATTAATATTATAAAAAATTAAATTAAAAAAAAAAATCTGAATGCTCTTTCTAAGGGTTATTCAATACATTCTATTCTGAACCTTTTTATCCGCACTTATTGTTAGGATAAAAAAGGGACTTCGTTTTGCCAACAAAACTACCTTATATTTATTCTACCATGCCATCGCCTCTGCTGCTGCGCTGCCGCCACAACATAAACACTGGCGAATTCGGTCAGCTGATTGCGGCGAGCGCAAGGAGACCACGTCACGGCGAATTTGAATCAGAGCTGTCAGCTTAGGTTAAGCTCTAATTAGAATTTAGGATAAAAAGGGGAAACGAGAAAATTAAGTTAATAAAAAAATAAAGGAAACTTAGGATGTTAGCTATAGGCATTGGTTTCTGAAAATCATTTTATTGATAAGCCGTGATTTTAAATATTATTATTCTTGAAAAATATCTTTAATTTTTGACAAGTAAATTAAAAAATGCTCCTTTAAAAGTTATGTTTAATTTAAGGTTATGGCGTTATAAAAAGTTCACCCTCTCGAAGCTAGACTGTGTGTGAACGCGCCAATTGGAATTTGCATGGGATTAGTACCAATAAGACTCTAAGCACAATGGGATTTCGTTGGATATTTAAAATGGATTTTTGGTGGGAAAAAGAAGCGATCAAAAGTTGGCACCTCCAAAGAGGGCCATGGCGCTGGCAATATATAACATGTTTTAATTTGTTTGTTGCTGCCGGCTCTTCTGGTTGGCATGTGAAAAGCAGAAAAAAGTGCCAGCACTGCAGAACAGGTGATTGACACAGAAATGTGGATATGTGGAGAGAAATGTAGATGTGCAGCGGAAATGGAAAATGCCAGCGCTCCCGAGAGAGTGCAAATACCGAAAAAGAAAAACAGCTTCTCCATTAAATTTAGCTAAACAGAACTTGGCACTCATTATTATCCAACTAGCAAAGTGGTTAGGAAAGCCAATAGGAACTTTTGAGGGCGAGTCTGTGTTGGTGTGTTGTTCTATTGATAAGCCAAAACCGTTGACAACAAATATGTATTGGGAACAGCGGCAGCAACAAAAACAAAAACAACAACACATTCCTAAGCACTTCACTGTGTGTGTGAATGTCTCACAGGTAGCCGCCGTATAGGTGTGTGAGTTCGATGAGTGCCTTTGTATGGGTGGCAAAACAAGAAACTTCACAGACATACCGATATAAAAAAAAAAGATTCTTATTAGCCGAAAGAGATAGCAACACACCGTGAGGGACAAGTGCAAGATGCGATGAGTAAAGAAAGGTAGAAACTATGAAAACGATAAAAAAAAATGAAAACAATAAAACGAAAGAAATAATAATATCTGCAGAGAAAACGCGCTAAAAATGTGTGGGGAAGGAAACGAAGAAAGAAAGAAGCTCTCAAAATATGCAAAGCAGACAGAAAGAAAGAGGGAGAGAGAGAGAGAAATGGCGAAAAAAGAGCAGTTATAATTACCTGGCAGTTAATCCCTTGTTTTCCTTCCTTTCGCTGTTTGTTTAAGTGCACTTGTAATCTATATTTATATTTTCGTAAATTGACACATACGCGATACAGATCCTCGCGTTGGGGATTTCTCACCAGCTTCTGATTAGATCAGCGATCTCTAGCTTTATCTTTAACTTTAACTCTTTCTATCCCGCTCTCACTCGCGTAATTCAATTAGGCATCAATTAATTTGCTCGCTTAACATTTTTTCGGCGCAATTAACCCAATACACTCGCAGAAAACTGCGACGAAAGCAGTTAGCTATTTCTTGTTGTTGTAACTCACACACACACGCGCGCGCTGGTCAGGTAGGTTACGTGTATGTGTTGGTTTCTAAGGCACTTTGAAGGCTTGTAAAAAATTGTAAAAACCACTTGTTGCACCGCTTCAAAAAGGCACTTCTAAACAGCCGAACGCCGATGTCAAAGGAATTCCGCCAACTCCGGCTGACGTCGCACGAAACGGTCACAATTGGCACGGTTTTTTTAATTTCGAGCGAGCGATTCGATGATGACAACGCGAACACAAACACAAACTTGGGAATTTTACGGCGAAGGCGGCGGAGGCGGCGGAGGCGGTCAGTGTGGCCAGATGAAAATTTAGCTTTCCCCCTAAAAAATCTAGAAGACACGATATTTCACCCTAAAAAATCCTGAACACAACGTTGAAGATCTAGTGATGGGCTGAACAAAACTGTGAAGATCTAGTGATGGGGTGAACAAAACTGTGAAGATCTAGTGATGGGCAAACGTGGGAATTTTACGAAGGAGCGGAGGCGGCGGAGGCGGCCAGTGTGGCCAGATGAAAATTTAGCTTTCGCCCTAAAATATCTCAAAGAGTCGATATTTCCCCCTAAAAAATC
>VNJW01010032.1:0-17446 GCA_008042615.1 Drosophila auraria
TCTTTAAAAAACGATTGAATCTGAAAAAAAGAATAGTTATTATTTACATATAATTTAAAAGCATATCACTCACCTTCGATTTTGCACAGAAGAATTTCATATTGTCTTTATGTTTTTGTGTAGCCGCGTGCTGCTTAAGTGACGCCAGCCTACTCAAAATGTCCGTCTGGCACGCTTTGCAATGCGCACCCATCTTATTTGCGCTCCTGCCCAGCCATTTTTGATTTTCCGGCATAGTCTCCCACTCATCTCTATATTTTTGCTTAGTACTCATGTTCACTATTTGTTTGTCTTAATAGATTATCACAATTGTTTGTGTGACCAAACCGAAAATACCATATAATACCATAAAATCTTAGAAAAATGCTACTAAATACCTATATACCATTAAAATACTTTTGAGCAAAATCAGAGCTGATAAAATACCAAAAAGTATTTAAAATACCATAAACGGTCACGCTGCTCAGGACGCGGCGGAGGGGCTTTGGGACGGAGGCTGTACTGCATATTTTGTCAAGCTCTGACATTGCACTTGATGACTTTTCTACCCCTGTGGACCTGCGATCTCTCTGCCCCTGATGGACACATTTTTTCGCAACTTTTAAAGTGCCTTGGGTGGTGGTGGGGGTAGGTTGGAAACTTTCAGTTCGGGACTCGCAGGACTCGCTGCTCGACAGTTTTAAATGAAACTTTCGCCTGTAACTTATACTGTGTCGACGATTCTCTGGGTTTTGTTTCGTCCAATTTTTTATTTTTGCCCGTTTCTCTCCTTTTGTTTAACGCTTTGTGCCCCATTATTTTATCTCTCGTCTCTCTGCCATTGCCATTGCCAGTGCTGTGTTGTCGTTTGTTGCAAAAATGAATAATGAAAGTTGTAAATAGGCATAATACGATCAGCGCTGGGAGACATTAGCGGAAAGTTTCTCTCGGAAAATGGAATGAAAGTGCTCTCCAGGGTCGTCTTTAAAATGAATGCCGAATCGAGTGAAAAGTTATCTGGGAATTACGCGACGAAGAGGACCTGCGCCCTCTTTCTGATCGTGAAAATTGAAAGGATTTATGTGAAAAGTTTCCAGCCGGGCTTGGATAAATGTGCCCCAAACTTTTAATATAATTTACAACTTTTTAAAATATTTTTCCACATCTATTTTGTGGTATATAAGGGCAGTATTGTTTGTTTTTGAAACTGAAAGGGGTAAAAAATACATATTATACATTTCTAAATATTTTTTATGGAAAAATAAAATTCATCGGTTTATTTTCTGGCGGTGGAATATCATGTTATTTGTTTATTAAATTTTAATTAATTTGAGTCAATGTTCTTGTAAAATATTACTAAGAAACCACTAATTCTAAACGATTTTTCGCTTAAAAAGCCATTTCGTTAGGGGGATAATTACACAAATGCACTCACTTCAAATTAGATAAATATCTTTAGCAACTCTCCCTTGTTCTAATTACCTAAAGAATTTCCAAAACGAAATTCCTAGCTGGACAAGCCGGGCCCTTATACAAATTAGAAATTCCGCAACTCTGCTTCGGGCGCATTTAATTTATTATTTGTTGCCTTTAATAAAAATCACATTACGATATTGCCAGCGCAGCCCGAATTTCTGCTGCTCCAAAAACGAAAAAAAGGAAACCGGGGAAACAGAAGCGATGGGGAAAAAACTGTTGTCGCCAGTTACTGAAACACATTCATAAAGCACACAGAGCCAGTCCGGCAAGACAGACGAGCCACGCGCATCCCGATAATAAAATATATATAGAAAAGGAATATATATGTACGTCCCTGTGTCAGGTGGTGAGGGAGGGTTTTTCGTAGCAAGGACAACAGCACGTGCCGACGAGCGAGGCGCACAAACACAAACACAAACGCACAAATTTCCATTTATTTTGACTTTGACGTTTGAATTTTTAATGAAATTCCAAACATTTTTAACGCCCCGAAACTGTTTTCCTCCACAGGCAGCACAGGCCGGCTAAATCCTGGCAGCCATCCTGCAATCCCGGATGGCGGACATCGGCTAATGAAGATGAAGTGATAGCCAGCCGGAATTGTGTTCGAGTCGAAATTAAATATAATATAAATCGCTGGAAAAATGGCGGCGATTTGTCAGCATCCGTCGAGCGGAACCGATGCAAAGTAGTTAGTTGGAAAACTACAGCGTCACTGGGGAAAGGGGCTCCTACAAGGACCTCTCTTCTGTTGTGTTATTGGGCGGCAATTTCACGCATCGCGGCAGGATGATGATGATGATGGCAGGCGCTAATCAGGCCGCCACCAGCCACGCCCCCCAGTTATTCCGCAAGCACATTTTCAAATAGGTTTCCGTGGAAAAAAACTCAAAGGAGCGCCGGGGCCAGGGGTAGCAGCCACGCCCACTCGCTCGCCAGTGAAATATTATGGCAACTTTTCAAATGGAAATGCGCCAGCAGCAGCAGCAGCCGCAAAAGCAAAAGCAAAAGCAACGAACGAATTTAAAGCAACGAGCCACATGCAAAGTTAGACGGCAACGGCAACAACGAGAGCTGGCGCCCTCGGACCCACCAGAACTCAGCGCACACTGCACCAGGCTCTGGCCAGGCAGTTGCCCCAGCTCCTCCGCCGGAACTGGAGGCAATCCACTCACCACCAGCAGGAGCAGCACCGGCTACACCAGCGGACCCAGCAGCAGCAGGTGCATTGGCGCTCACGCGGACTGCAGCGGCTGCCAAAAAACGCTGATAATGCTCAGCATGCTCGTCGTTGTCATCGCCCTGATGTCCGGCAATGGAGGTGAGTGCTGCACTGAAATAAAAACTTTGAAAAGTATACAACAAAAAGAACTAAATCAAGAACTAAATAGGATCTTCACTTCATTCTTCTGCTTCACCAGGGCAGAAATAATAACTTATTTTTAGAGCCTTATTCCTTTCCGAAATATAAATATAATTTTAATAAGTTTGTCATTATTTTATTAATAAAAGTAAAGTTAACCATAAATACCGTTAGTGGTTGTAGTTTGAAAACAGTTATCTATATTAAAAACTAATAAAACTAGCCCAAAAAATGTATAAGAATTACATTTTAATTAATTTAATCAAGTACTTATTTTATAAAATTACAAGTAAAGAAAGGAGCACAAAAAATCGCAAATTACTAAATAAAATAAATGCAACATTTAATTATATAATTTCAAAAATAGTAAACTACGTAAAAGAAAAAAAATAAATAGTTTATTCACCATAGAAACCTATATTTGTTATTTAATATTATTATTTAAGAAATCGTAATGTTTACGTCTTTAAAGAAAAATTTGACCTAGTTCTTATATATAATCGAGTTCATTTTGATTGGACTTCTTAAATGAGTCCAAATAAAAAAGTAGCCTTGAATCTTCTTCAAAAATTAATATAAACTCAGCCTGGCCACTGATTTAAAAAGTTTTTCCTCGATTTTCACTCGAACCGGGGCACTGCATTCTACATAGCTTTTGCCTCTGCCTTAATTTGAGCAACTATTTTTGGCTTTTTCCACAGGCCAAGCTCATTTTCCATTCCAATCACTTTTTTTATGGCCGGGCCACAGGACCAACAAACAGGAAAAAACGAGAACTTTAATCAAATTTGTGCGCTCCAGTTTCCTTTTTTGCTGTGTGCCTCCGCCCCCCTCCGTGTCCCATACAAGAAAATTGCAATTGTTGCCAAATTGATTTGACCAATTTCATTTATTGATTTCGATCTTCGATATCATTCATTTTGGCCCGTTGTCATGCCCAAATGAGTCAGCAGAAACGCCGAGCCGAGCCAAATCAAAGCGAGCCGGAGAGTCGTGAGTCGAGAGGGAAAATCTATCAGCATCGAGTAGCAAGCCGCCTCTTGGCTTACATAATTTTCCTTGCCTTTCATTTTTCTTATTTTTTCATTTTCCTCTCTGTGCTCTTGTTGTTGTTGTTGCCAGCCTTCTGGGCTGCGTTTTTAGGTTAGGTAATTAATTTTGTGTGCCTGAAAAGTCTTGGGAAATCAATGTTTTGGCCAGGCCAGGCCAGGCCAGGAGCCAGGAGCAACTCCCAGGCGATGGGGATGCCTCCACTCCTTGTGGGTTTTGTTTTGTGGGTGCCGACGTGTGTGTGTGTGTTGTTTCCACCTGCCCTTATTTGACTTTCATTTTTCATATGCCGTGCTCCGGCTTAATGACGGCCTGCCTCTGGGTCGGAGCTCGGGATTGGAGTCGGAATGCCACCGGAGAGGATTGGCGCAACGGCAACGAGTTGAATCGTCATTAGGTCCTAATGAAGCGACCAGTCGTGGGCATTGGGCGCCAGATTTGCTGATAAAGAACATGCCATAGCTTCGCTTATTTAAATTAACACTTTTTTCGTGAAAATTCGGCACTGCCGTGATTTGACTTATGGATTATTATCCAGGACTAAACCTGCCCAATTCCCTGATTTTTAAAATAAATTATTCCCTTTTCTTTTTAACAAAAAAACCGTGATTAGGACTTGAGAAAAAATTATAATAATAAACAACTGACAGTCTATTAATTAGTCTTGAAAAAGAATTATATTAATACTAACACGATGCGATTTTTAGCTAAAAGAAGGACCTTTTTCTTAAATATATGTGCTTGAATCCTTTAGAATCTAATTTATATTATTCCTTACCTAATATTCCGTACCTAAATCTTATTTTTCTATATTTTTCTGGTACTGCCAATTACCTTTCATGAGTCTTAAAGCAGCAAAGACCCTACAAGTCTAGTAAGCTTCTGGAAAATGCCCTTAGGCTTAAATAAACTGACCTGCGCTTGTATTAAGTTCATTTGTAATTCACCCAAGTTAACCATTGTTTTTTGTGCTTCATAAAATAAAAAGAAAAGAAAGAAAAAAAATTATCCCGCGGCCATTGAGGCTTCTTCAAGGCCAACAAACCATATTATCTTGCGGCTCAAATTACCGTTTGCTGATTTCTAGAAGTCCTGCAGACAATTCCAGAGAAAAATCACCTGCCGAAAGTGAACCGAGGTAAACAAGACGCCGCCGAGCATCCCCGGGAATACTTGATTTAATTCCGTGCTCAACTTTTACCCAAGACGAAGTCACGGTAAAGCCGCACAAACAATGCCCAAAGTTCCATGACAAATGGAAGCCTTTAAATATTAAAAAAAGTATATATGTAAAATTCCTCAGCGACACAGCGAGAGGCACACAAAAGATTTTTAATTTTTTAAGTGAATTTAAAAATTTAAGCGTTCTTTATTGTGTTTTGTTCCCGCTGATGTTATTGCCAGCTCACCTTAGAGAACAGACAGACAGGCGCACGCGAACGAGAGGAGGAGCTAAAAGTTTTGACATTTGAAATGTTGCTGACAACAACAACCGCAGTGAGTCGAGTCCCCTCGCCGTTAATAATAACTGTGTGGGCGTAAAATTTGAGCAAGCCACAGGAGTCAGGAAAAGGAGGCAGGGACTGGGACTGGGACTGGGACTGGGAGGGAGAAACAGGAGACAGGGACCTGGCACAGGACAAGGACGAAGCTTCGGATGAGCAACAGGAACATCATGCCCTGCGGTCTACTTGCGTTCAAGTTGCTGACGTTGACGTCGACGTAACAAACCCGGACACAAGACATAGGATACAAGGCACACAGGACACACAGGATGGCGGACGCAGGACATAAGACCCGGGACATGAGACATGAACACGGCAACAACTGCCACTGAAACAGCGACCCTGGCACATGACTTTCTGATTTCTGCAGGGCGCTTTTAAGCCACAGCTGAAATGAAAACGAGAATAAAACAGAAATTCGGAGGTCAATTCCAAAGCACTGAATCCTGGGATATCCTTTAAATAGTAAATGTTATATAACAAGTAACTTTTATAAGGAAACTTAAGCATATTAAGTGCGACAACGGTCATGTTATTGGGACAATAATATGATCAAAATATAAAATAATAAAATAAAATTTTCTTCAATGTTGCCACTTTTAAATTTTTTTCCGTTTTTAAGAGACTTCCATTTCATTTTCGTCCATTTTCGATTAGGGGCCCAGAAATGTATTTTTTTCGATGTCAATATATCTATAGGTGATAATAATTGATTCATTATACGGCTCCTCGCTTTGCGGCCAAGTTTCGTGGAACATATCAGGCCGTAAAGCGAGCCATGAAAGTATTATTATTTAAAGCAAAATAATGTAATGTTAATGTAAAAAGTACAGACCATAATTTTAGTAAAAACCCAAATATGAGATAATATTGCTCAACAAACGCCAAAGCTAATCCAATTCTTCTGTAATTTGGTGTACCCTCCACAAGGGTATAAAATATACCAAAAACGAGAAAAAAAGAAAGAGAAATATTTTCGTTGGTGGTCTAATTTATGTTTGGCAGCCAACAGTTGACGTTGCGGTCCTTTGTCCCAGGCAGTCAATTTATTTTAATTTCTAGCCAGAGGCGTTTTATTTATTATCATGTTTGCCCCCCTGTACCGCCCACCCGCCGCCACCGCCGCCGCGCCCACACAACAGACAAGGCGTGGAGTCAAGTTATTAGCCACATTGTTTGGGTCCTGCCAATTGAAGGCAGCCGGCGGACCAAAGAGCAGAGCCAAACTACTGCAGACGACTCCGAAACGCTTTGCTTTGCCTGTCAATAGCAGTTTAGCTTAGGGAAAGTGGAGCGGTTAGAGAAAAAGGGGTGGAAAATCAGCGGGAAAAGCGAGAGAGGCGAGAAAAGCCTCTGAGAAAAAGAAGGAAGGACGAAAACCGGAGCTCGCAGCTCGCAGCTCGAGCAGTTGAAGCTGGAGCAGATGATGAAGGATATTCGACTTATCTGGCAGGAACATGGCCAACGGGCTAAAGCTGATGCTCAGCTAATAGTTTGGGTAATAAACTGGAGGGGTTGCGGTAGATAGGGACAGTAACATACACCAGAGAAAGCGAAAAGCGAGAGACAGCTTTGGGAGCGGCAAGTGGATATGTGCATGTGTTTTCCCAAGGGCGGTGAGCTAAGTCGTGACCAGATCCTTGACAGGTTTTTATATATATTTTATTTTGGCAATATTAGAATATTTAAAACATGAAAAATGGTCTGGGAAAACTCTGAAGTATTTTAGTTACTTAAAATATATCTGTTTTCTTGGTTCAGATAAATAAACAGAAATAATTTAGATGATCAATGATATGAAAAAGATCAAACTTGCCTAAATCAACATTGCTGCTCATGCCATTTTTATAAAAAATATATACCCGTGAATGTAAAAGTGGAGAACGTTATTTTCAATTCAGTTTCTTAAAAAATAGGATCATAAATTGAATATTTTTTTTTTTCAAATATATTTTAAGCTTCATCTATAAGCCTTGTAAGAAAATAAGATAAAAATCGCACTTAATTACTTATGACATGTTAGGTAAATATATTTTTCTAACAAAATCTTTGTTTTTTATGTCTAGTGACCGTGTGTGTCACGGTGACGGAGTCACTGCCAGCATCACTTCCAGTAGCTGCTGTCTGCGACTCCGGGCAGTGAGGCGACGTGCACAACATGTTTAATCTAATAAAGTCGCTAGCCAGTCTTGGCCAGAGCTCGGTTGGCTCTCGGCCCCTGGCTCCATAAAACTGGCTGAGAGGAGAGTGTCATAAAATGACGTTAGCTGCGACGTAATAAGCGTATCAAGTGCCCCGAGATATAGCCGGGATATGTGCGTGGGTCCCGGGCTTTGTCTATTTGTCGGCGCTTAGCTGCGAGTGGAGCTTAGTTTTTGGCCCAGACGCCGTGGCGTCCTCGCCAGCTAAGTGATGGATAAATGCCGGATAAAAATTGCTCGTAACTACGACAACAACCAGTCTGCACAAGCACACACGCACGCCGCAGGGCTGTGCCCCGGAAAAACATGAAAATTTGATAAACGAAAAATTGCGAAAAATAAAATGCGGAAAAATTTCAGGGAGAACAAAACAAAAAGTCGGATTTACCTCCAAGCCAGCAAAAACTTTGGTTGCCGTCCCTAAAACCAAAAAAAGCAAAGTTCGGAAACGTGTGCTCCTGTTTGGCTGTGTGCGTAATTCGCTAATTACCTAAATGGTTGCCACAAAAGGTGGCATGGCATGGTGGCTGTTAAAAGTTCAACCCGAACGAGTTACAAGGTTTCCCCCATTCGAGCAGCCAGCTGGCTGTTGTTGTGGCCATCGATTGAAGGACTTTATGGCATGGTTTTTGCATTTGAAACATTTGCGAAAACTAAGCGGAACTTTGGGAATTACCAGGTTCTGCTGGGGTAACGTATTGGTGTACGTGATTAATGGGTTGTTCAGTTTTTTTGCTTGGAAAAATATAAATTTTCGAAGAAGGGCAACAGTTTTTATTGAACTTTATACTCCTAGGGTAGGTTGGGTTTTTAATAAATATTTTTGAAGTTTATAAATGAATTTATAGACTCTTTAAACTCTGTGTTTTTAATTTAGCTTGAAGGCAAAGACTTTATTGGTTAAAATACTGGTAATATCGAGCAATTGGTGTGATAAGATATAAGGATTCCAAAGATAATATGGCACCATTGAATGCAGTCTGTATTTAATCCCAACACCGACTAAACAATTTTTTATATTCATTCAATAGAATATAAGATTGAATTCTTTTGGCTTAATTCCTGCCTTAAATCCTTGACCAGGCGAGTAACAGCATAGCCAGTGGCATGGTCAGCCAACCTCCAAGGAACGCCAGGCGACTGGAGCTGTTCTTATAGCCGCAGGCCCGTTGCATCTCCTCATCGTCCACATCAAAGGTGCACTCGTTGTCATAGTAGTTGCCATAAATGCCGAAGGTCAGCAGGTTGGGCAACTCCATTGATTCCCGCAAGGCAAAGCGAACTTCTTGCTGGTAGCTGTGACAAAGAAAGATTTCAAATAAGAAGACCAAACAAAGGACTCTCTACAACTCACCTGTCTTCCGAGGGCTGCTGCTGAGACCACTCGAACTGACTCGGCTCCAGGGGCAGCAGGTTGTTCAGCAGGGAGCTGGGGCTAAGTAGAAACTCCTGCGATTCCGGGTAGGTGGCCTCGATCGCCAGCCGGGTAAAGGCAATGCGAGCCTGCTGCTCCGCTCCCTCGACGGAGAGCAGCTGACCGCAATCATCAATAGAGTCCCCAGAGCAGGCAAACACAGCACAGTTGCGGATGTAGTTGGCGTCCACACGCTGCTCATTCCGCCAGCCATCGTAGGTGCCCAGTCGGTAGCTATAGTAGCGTCCACCCTTAGCCACCAAGGATTTCCAGGCGATGTCAAAGTGACAGCAGAAGCTGCCCTGGCACAGAGTCTGGCTCAGATTGCCAATGTATCTCTCGTCAAACTCTAGAACCACGGACTCGTAGTTCTGCAGGTAGTCGCGCTTCATGAAGTAACTCGAGCTGGAGGCCACCTGACGAGGCGTCAGGCTCGTGTCTCTCTTGGCTCGCTTCTGGACAGACCTCGGCGGGTACTTGGGCACCTGGGCCACGTGGATGGTACGCTCTCCCGAGCCCTGATTCATCACGCTGGTCAGGACACCGCTGCGTCCGTGATAGATGCCAGAGCCACTGTTGCCCACCGAAGGACGACTGGCTCCGGCTGCCAGGAGGTTCACATCGTTTGAGTAGGCCCAGCCTTCTTGGGTTTGAACAGCTGGCGAGGAGAAAAGGAGGATTAGTTAGCTGTCATTACCAGATTTCAATCACTTAATAGCCAAGTATTTTTCCCTATGCATAATCGGTTCAGGGCACTCCATCTCGAGGGCTTGGCAAGAGCCATCAATTAGCTATCGATCGGCAGAGATAAGCCACATGTGTCAACGAACCCGCCTCCTTATCAAGCTGCTTGTCTGGCTAAGTGTCTGTCTCACCTGTGAGGAAGGGCAGCTGGGAGAACCACATGGCCGGGTAGACAAAGTCCGTGACGCCGTGCTCCACTATGAGCTGGTGGGCCGGCGTGTAGAAGAGGATGTCGAAGCAGATAAAGTGGCCGAAGGTGACCCCGAAGTCCGTCTCGAAGGTGCTCAGCTCCGGCAGGATGGTGGTGTTCTTGTTCTCGCCGTACAGGTGCCACTTTCGGTAGCGTGACACCACGACGCCCTGGCGATCGAAGGCCACGTTGGAGTTGTAGATGTTCAGGCCATTGGAGGCACAGGGTCTCGTGTCCTCCGGCACATCCTCGCACTTCTGCTTCTCGGTGAGATTGATCACCACGTACTTGCTGGCATTGCGGGCCGCACAGGAAAGGGTCACCAGGAACTCCTCATAGAGCGTGGTATTGGGATCGCTCAGGCAGGGCGAGATTTCGTCCTCGGGATTAGGCACAAATGTCGTAGAGTCCGCGCCATTCAGAGTGCTCTCCGGAAAGACAATGATGTCCGTGGCGTTGGCCTCCTCGGAGAGAATGATCTCCACATAGGCTTGCACGTTCTCCGTCAAACTGGACGGACGGAATTCCACCACCCCGGCCGTATAGTAATCCGCCGTGGGCAGCGTCGCCTGGAAAGCCGGAGAACGTGGAAAGCTAATCAGAATAATAAACAAACAATAAATGTCCGATTAGCGGAGCTTATCGGTTACCGGGAACCGGGTACGGTCAACCTGGGACCTGAAAAACCCCCAAATCTTTGCACGCACCTGCTGACTCATGCCAGGCATTAGAACCAGGATAAGGCCCAGAATAAGAAGCCGCCAAGAATTCTTCGCCATTGCCAAGTCCATGTCGATTCCCGATTAAGCAAGGTGGTAATGACTTCCACAGTCTCGGACATCGAGGCTTTTATACCCGGAGAGTGGCACTTATTGGCCGGGAACCGGTTAATCTTATCTGACGAACTCAATGGTTCGCTCTTTCCAGTGTTGATTATTTCGAAAAACAAACTGGCTTAAATTATTAATATTTTATTATAAATATTTATGAAGAAGGAGTGCCGAATTGGATTTTCATTTAATTCATCTAAGGTTAATGGCTAATAAATGTTTAATAACCAAAGAAAATCAATTTGTGTTCGATATGGCAAATTAGCTACATTATTTACTAGCTAAAAAATTAAATGAAATATTTATCCTTAGACGTTAAATAATTTGATTAGGTTATTATAATTATGGTAGTTATACTTGACTTAATATAATTAATGGCTGGAATTTCCGTTGTTTTTCTGGCATTTAAACCCTGTAAATACCCAGAAATAGCCAAAAAACAGCTAAAAGAAGACAGAAATGGCTAGAAAAGCCAACACTGCCCGGATCGTCCGAGTCTTTATGGGTTATTCTAGTCAAGTTATTTTGGGAGTCATGTCCGCCAATCGTGAGCCTGATAATCGAGTTCGCTGTACATTGGACTGGCTGTGCTTTTGCCAACTATTTTTTCGCCAGTCTTATCGCCATGCCCCAGACTGGCCAAGTCCCATGTTTTTCTCATTCAAGTCATATTTATTGTTGCTACCTTTTATCAGTGAGTTGCAAATAACTCAATCACTGACTTCTTATTAACATATCTTATTAACATATAATATTTATTTAATATAAATATTTTTATTACATAATTAAAACATGTAACCATTGCCTAAATTTGTGAAATAATCGGACCATAGCGGCCAGTGTCTGTAATTAGTTTAACTAAGCTTCTTTGATTTGTTTTTAATCTTTATTGCTGAGGCTATTGGTTTTATCAGCAAACTGGCCGTTTGCTTTTCGGAATTGTTTGCCTTTCGGAATTGTTGTCAATAAACGTTTTGATAATATTGATTAGACGGTTTCGTTTTTGCGTAATCTCGATTGTGGATACTTAGGTATTTGGTATGCAAATTAGCTATCCAATTTTATCTAATTAGATCTTAGGATCTCAAAAGGATATTTAGGACTTTACTAAGGATATGTATTTCCAAATTCTTTGATTTGAAACATATCCTAATGAAACCACACCTTTTTTTTCTCTATTTCTTCAAGTTTACGCCGCTCAGCGTGACTCGTACAAATCAAAGGATATGAGCAGCAGTAACAATGCCATACCAAACACCGAGGCTGGAGGATCTGCCGAGCAGGCGGCCGCTCCCACTGGTGTCGCCGGAAGCGGAAGCAGCAACAATGCCACCGGAAATAACAAAAATGGCCTGGCAGCCGCTGGATCAGCCTCATCAGCCGCATCCGCTGCCTCCTCCGAATCCAGTGCATTGACGACTGATGCCAGCAGGAGCTCCATCGGCAGCTCGACTACCATCGTTGGCATTCCCAGCAGCAGCCTGCACAAGGCCAGCAGCAGCAGCAGCTTCAGCAGCAACACGTTCCCCTCACAGATGGCATCCGGCATCAGTCGCAACAGCATCGATCTGGAGGAGGCCCGCAATGCGGGTCCCTACTTCGACCAGGCCTTCTCCAAGAACGTCACCGCCCTGCTGGGCAAGACGGCCTATTTGAACTGTCGCGTCAAGAATCTGGGCAACAAGACGGTGAGTAACGTATTGGAGCTAAGTTTTCATTTTATGGCCAATAAAATTCTGCAGGAAAAGCAAGGCTAATTTGGAGCTAGAAAGGTTTTAAAAGGATTTTCTGTGAAACCGTAAATTAAATAACATTTTCTAGTTATTTTCACATATTTTAACATACGTGTTATAAGTAAAATATATTAAGTAGCATACCGAGGAATAGGGTGCAAAATTAGTCTGATTCGAAGTAGATTTCGGGAGATTTTCCTAGGACATGATTTGCCAATCGCTTGACAATTTTTCACCTAATTATCGTGTAATTTCTCTGTCATTGCCATCAAAATGCGATTTGTGCCTCTGTGGTTGAGTTCCTGACCCACTGTGTTAGATTTTCCCAATTTTTTTGGGCTGCTAATTAGCACGTTGACTGCGCCCACATGGGCTTTATTTTTTGCTGGCTAATTGTTCCGCTTGCCAGAGAACAAAATGATTAATTATACCCAAACAGGAAACAGATTTTACTTTATTCAACTTTTCGTCGTGAGCGGAAGGAAGTGCCGCAAACATTTCACAAACACAATCTCCAGAACCACCGCTACCATTTCCACTTCCGGCCGGAGGGCCTTCATCCACCTGAGCGGTGCTGGCAGAAAAAACTATTCAAATGAGGGAAAAAGGCCCCAAAAACGCCTTTCGTTTTGTTTTTCTGGCTTTTCTGGCTCGGCAGGAGTCCAGTGTTAGGTGGGGTTCCGTAGTCATTCGGCTTCCGTCATTTCCGGCGGCGTCGCCACCGACCGGAGAAGGTCCCTGGCCGTTTTTCCGATAATAATATGTTACATGTCCCGGCATTCTGGCTCTCAACCGCCCTCGTTTGCCGCTGCTGCTCTCATTTTGAACCAAGAACTTTCTGGCAGCCTGTGATTAGCTCCGGGTTCGGGCTTGTTTGAGTTGCGGTTCCGAAAACTAATTTGCGTGATTATTAAATTCCGGAGAATGGGTCGAAGCGCAGGCAACCTCAATTAGGGAGGCGGAATTGGGAGGCTGAAAACTGAAAACTGAAGGCTTTTCACCTTGCCAAAGCACAATGTTAAAGTTTTTTGCACCACGACAATGTGGGGCAGGTCGGGTCTTCCCAGGGATAACTTCATTAGATGTGCTAAGTGGGATAACTTCATCGATCTCCGGGTCTATATGTTTCCTGGAGCGTGAGTTAATTAATATGAGAACTCTTGAAGTTTTCTAAAAAGTTTGCAGATTGGAAGTTTATGCGGAAAAGGAAGGAAATGGGACTTATCAGATAAATGTAAAGTTAAAGGTTGAAATAGCAAATACATGTTATAATTAATGTTATTAGAGAGGGTTTTAGGGAGGTTAATTTGTTCTATAGCCAACGATAATATATGAGATTTATTTAATAAATCCCTCATTACACACAGTTTTATATTTGTATCCTAAAGGCTAATTCTTGGCGCAGAGCAAAAATATAATTCTATTTTGCCCGACAGCTTTAGAAAGTATCCATTTCTGGCTCATCAGCAGCCCTAAAATAAAAAAAGGTGGAAAAACCGAGCAGCATTAGGTAACCTGTAAAATATATTCATTACCTTCGTGTGGCAGCTTAAAATCTAATTAGCTTTCAGTTCTGTGGCGCGCCACAAGCGGAGCCACAAGACCGCCCCACAAAGTGCCACCCACTTCCGCCCTTCAGGTTCAGTCTCAGTTCCCCTCTCCCCACCCCAACTGAGGTAATACATCATTGCTGCTGAGATTTGGCAGCATCTGCGAGGCGAGAGCTAAGCTGCTGCGATGCTGAACCGCCAAGGAGGAAAAAAGATAAAGAGAAATCCTTCTGTTTTACGCTCGTGTGCTATACGTGTGCTCTTTGCTTCACACCGTCTATAATGATAAACAGCGAACGGATGCTGATGGTCTCTGCATTATTAATGACGTTTTTCATTTGCGCTTTGCCCGGGGAAAGCTTTATGTTTTAATGCCAGCCCCAAACACACACACAAACACACACCTCGCCTCGCCATTTTTCTTATAATTCTATGGAAATAAAGAAAACCATTTAATGGCGCTGTGTGAGGGGATGGCTCACAAAAGAGATAGTGCTTTATTTATGTTTCTGAAAGGTATTTTATGTAGTTCTTCTTTTTACTCGCTTGACGAGGACACAAATACAGCGATTATTGGTTTCATTATGAGGCCATCATATCCCTAGAAGTTCTTGGAAACCATTATGTTATGAATTAAATTTAAAAATAAATATACAAATAGTGGTCAATATTTTATAAGAGTTTCTGTTTTATATTTTCTTTTCCTGATGAAACAATTTTAAACATTTTAATGTGAATTTAGCAAGTGAAACATTCGAATTTCATTTAAATTCATATCAAATCGCTTCTATTTTATTTATAAATACATTTCTATTGATGATTGAATATTTTTAAAGTTCCCCGCAAAAATGACCCATAACCTGCCAGTCATTTTAACCTTTAACCCAGCCACCCAAAGGTGCCAACAATTTATGTACCTTAACGCGGCTTCACAAATTGAGCTGTAAAAGAATTTTTTCAGATTTTGATGTTCGTTTGCAGAGCAGCGGGAAAATGAAAGAAAATATTGATATGCTAAAAATTTTACGATTCTGTAAACAAGCTTAATGCGCATATAAAAAAATCTAAGGGGGGAAAAGTTCCCTGGAAATTTGTGCGGTTGAGGGAGGAGTTTTCTCCTTACTGGCTGCCTCACTCACTCCTTGTGTATTTATGCTCGAGGACTTTTGGTGTTAATTACATGCAACTTTGCTTAAGCAGCTGCCAAAGTTTACCTTTGTGTCTGGCAACTAACACCTGGTCCAGGGACCTACCTACCTATCATCGCTCATTGCCCCCTCCATCTTCCTTCCTTCCTGCCCCAGAGTGTCTTGGCCATTAACTTTGCCAAAAGTCTTGCCTCGTCGCTCATCGTTAGGCAGGATGTTGCTAAGCTGTTGTCATTGAAATTGAAAATGCTCGCAGCTGACGTATGACACGCAACACAGTCGGGCGTTTCCCGCCGCCTACCTCACTTACCTTTCCGCGGAGCTCCAACCCCCTGCCACTTGCCTGGGGCAACCCCTAAATCAGCGTCACTTAAAAGTGTTGCGCCTCCTGGACAGGGAAAACTTGAGCATTAAACAGCAGGTGGTTTCCAAAGGCGTTTCAGGCGTGGTCACATGAGCACACAGAAAAAAATATTATTAATGGTTTTAAAAAAGAAAAAATCTAGGGCCATGAAAAGCTTTTAACCATATTAATTCCTTAAACAAGTAAATATTTAACCTGTATATATTTTGTTCATTTAGTGAACACAATTAATTCGGAATTTAATATTTTTTTAAGGTTTCATTTTCCATTTTTAATAAAAGAGTATTTTTGCGAAAACAATAAACAAAAACAGTTTTTATGCTTTATTTTTAGTTAAGATACAAGCAATCAACTTCTATCAGTTTTTTAGTGAACAACGAATTTTTTTTTAGCCGTTTTGTTTATTTTAAATTATTTTTTAAATTATTTTTTGTCACTTAAAATAAAGCTATGACATTATTTCAAGTTAGTTTCCTTTTTTCTTCTCAGTTCAAGTGTACATGTGTGTTGTCGTTTGTGTTACATTCAATTTGTCGGCCCAGGCTGTCTGCGCATTTCATCCCTGCCTTTGTCCCTTCAAAGTTTCCTTAAGAAAAAATGTGAAAAAAATCATATAAAATATTTCAAAATAAATTTGCATTTTACACGTGTGCATGTGTCTGACACAAGGGGCAAAACCACCCTTCAGTGTGCGGCTCATTCAAGCAGCTGCGTATGAAATTGACTTTTAAAACTGTTTGCCAAACAAATGAAATCTGAAAATCTGAAGATTTGCCCCTCCTCTTGGTTTATTATAGATGTTGCTTCAGGTGTCGTGGGTGCGGCACAGGGACATCCACTTGCTGACAGTTGGCCGGTACACGTACACGTCGGATCAGCGCTTTCGGGCCATTCATCAGCCGCAAACCGAAGACTGGATGCTGCAGATCAAGTACCCGCAACATCGCGACTCCGGCATCTACGAGTGCCAGGTGTCGACCACTCCCCACATGAGTCACTACATTCATCTGAATGTCGTTGGTAAGTCTAGATTCTAATAACTTTTCACAGATACATAAATACCCCTTAAAGTTCAATAGAAAAAGATTTCCCTTTTACCCTTTTGAGACGCCGAACTTTATACATTAAATTATCATTGAATTAAGTAACAGAAGAACGAAGTGTAAGTGCGAAATATTTCCATCTCATTTTTCGCGCATTTCAATTGCTTCGTTTCAAAAGGAAAGTTTCCCTTTCCTGGACTTGCTTTGAAATTCCCACTCGAGTGCCCTGAAGGCGAATCTCCCTCTTGGCTAATTGTTATTTTATTCCAACTGAATTCCGAATAAAATTGCTTTAATTACACTCGTTTAATTAGGTTCTCAGTTTCACTCCGAACTTCAAAGAGTAAAGACGTGCGACTGACCAACGCTCCAAGCAACAGCTTATCAGCATCCAATCTATAAATAGACCAACTAATTCGCGACCACTTCTTATCCGATCATAAAAAAACAACAAACACAAAGAATAAGTGGACCAAACTCCCGCGTGGCAGGGCCCGAGCCCAACGACACCGCAATGTCTCGACCACCCGACCGACCCTTGACAACGATTAACATGATAACAAGTGAACCAAAATACATTATAATTAATAGAACAGACAATAAAACATTTGAAAATGTATCCCCATTCCTTATTAAAAAAGTGGTAGATTATGCTTGTAACGGAGCAGTCGAAACTTGTAAAAAAACGAGATCGGGAACTCTCCTAATCAAAACAAAAAACTCTTTACAAGCCCAAAAATTGCTTAAATTACAAACATTTTACGACTTCCCAGTCCGCGCTGAGGAACACAAAAATCTCAACACCTCTAAAGGAGTCATCTACTCCAATGACTTACGAAATATAGAAGAAAAA